>WEIV01024739.1:0-22358 GCA_013390005.1 Calyptomena viridis
TGAATCAATCACTGTGTTTACTGTCGTGGATACATCCATTCAGGCTGCACCCCGGGTGCTTGTGACAAGTTTCTGATCAAGCACACCTCCATGGACTTGGGATAGGACATTTGTGTCATCGTGCAGCCTCTCCCCATGCTTCACTTCCAGTTTCCCTGGTTTTTGCGCTGCTTCACATGGCAGTCCTGGGTGACGTGACCCATCTTATGACACAGTACATCCTACACTGTACTCCCGCCCCCACCATTTAGTTGTCTCTGTGGGGTAGCAGGTGAGGGAGCCTGCCATGGATACGTGGCTTTAGCACGTCCCCTATTGTGGCAACGCTGACATGGACCAGGAGAACGAAGGCCCACATTAAAGGCTTTGACTGAGTCGTCCTCTCTACAATCTCCTACACCAATCCTACTGCATGTTCTCAACATGTCAACAAGAGTAGGAGTCTCAGTAAGAGGGTAAGAGTCGTATGGCTTGATGACACTTGTCATTGGCATTGTCTCTGGCCAGCTGCAGTATCATTTCCTCTTTCACCAATCTGTTTGTTATCTGTCTCTCAATCGCATCGTGCAACCTTTTGACAAATTGGGCGTATGGTTCAGGAGGCCCCTGTCGAATCCTAGTGTAACCTGTAGGAAGGTTGTTCATGTTAGCAACCATAAAGATTGCCGAAAAACCTATGTCCTGTGCCTGAGCTAACACGAGAGGGTCAAGCTGAGCTTGTGCCTGGGGGTCATGATAGGCACCTGTGCCCAGAAGCTGAGCAACACCAACATCGAAGCATGGGTCTCCCTGTCCCCACTCAAGATTCCTCAAGGCCATGTCTTCAGCTAACCTGGTGCTATGAGAATTGAACATTATAAACTGGACCAGAGAGCACAGCAGATGAACTATTTTTGTGATATCATATGACATAAGCTCCTCAGTCTGCATGTACCGAAGCAAATTTGATGCTGCAGGAGAGCCAATGCCATGCTTTGCTGCTGTCTGCTGGAGATTCAAGAGGATTTTCCACTTAAAAGTTGCATATTTGTCAGGTATCTGGCCCTGACATATCCCGTCCAATCAAGGCAACCTTATAGTCAAGCACAAAAGGGCATATATTCGCCAATTGCCCATCAGGCCCCATAATTTGCATGATGTCAGCGCTTCTTTTAGCCGATGTCATCCCCCTGACTCCTTGAACCTTGCTCTCCACATTTTGTAAGGCCCAATGTGATGGTCATTGTTGTGATGGAATGACCGTCACATCAGCCCCAGTGTCCAGCAACCCTTGAAGGTTACACAGTTCCCCACTGTGATACATTTCACGTCCCAAGAATGGTTTGTTTTCCCCCACCACTTCTGCCCAGTACACCGCTGGTGATGTTTCCCAATCAGGGATTGGTACCTGCTGATCTTCTGGCCACAGGGTGGCCTGGGCGATGACAAAGAGTGATGGGAGGAAGTAAGGAACCTGGACACAACACAGCAGGACAATTAAGCAGCCATCCTGAAGTGTAAAAAGGATCAGCACAACCTCAATGTCCTGTGGGGTATGCTGGATGTGCCCAGTGACAAGGAACTTACGGTTTCCCTGAGCGTCAAGGTTAGATAAATCCTCTGGTGTTGTGGAGACTTCTACCACCTGCCAATCAGAGGAAGAAAGATGGTTAGCTTTCCCCGTCCTTAGGAGGAATGGCTGTTGCTTTTGCCATTGGCCTCCGTTCAGTTTGCAGCCACTATTGGTGATATGGTCATGTCCGGTATTCAAGCCACAAATCGGTTGTTGCTTACTTTTTCTCCTTCCCCCTCTTTTCTTTCGCCCTGCCCTATTTCTATTTTCATGCGTGGGCAGGGCGCGCTCCCCATTTTGTTTTTTTGCAGCATATTAGGAACAGGGTTGGTACCTTTCCTTTGTGTATTGTTAGGACAATCTGCTGCCCAAAGACCCTGTTGGGAACAAATGTAGCAACCGAGTTGCTTTTTTCTATATTGGTACCTTGGTGTCCCCTGCTGGCTCTGTTGAGCTGCTGCTGGGACCGGTGCTGTCACAGGTGCCGGTGTCACTGCTACTGGGGCTCTCCCTGTTCGCTGGACTGTCACGTGGGCAGCCGTCGTCCCTCCTATTGTCCCTTGTGGACGCGGACGACCAGTGGCAGTGGAGAGCACCTCCCACTTGGAACACGCCTCTACCATGTACTCCGGGGTGGGGGGAGGTCACAGAGGCAGCCCCATAATTATCCCCCAGCAGACTTCATTAGCATTTGCTTGAGCCATAGCTGTAAGGACCTGCTGCTGGACTGTTTTCCCTTCTACCTGCCTCTCCACCACCACACGTAACCGGTCCACAAAATCTAAAAAAGAATCAGAAACACCTTGATGCACGTTAGCATACTTTAAGACTGGTTCTTTTGAAGCTACCTGCATAAATGCCTTTTCGGCAACATTTTACCCGTTCTAACACATTTTGGGGGATCCCTTCCACCTGCCTTACCAGTAATCCCCACTCCCCCTCCCCACACAAATGCTGGATCGTTATTGGGTTCCTGTGGGTGTCTCTGTCTGCATTAGGAACTTTACTCAGCTCAGAAATGAGAGCAATCAACCCCTTTCTCCACCTAGCCCCCATGATATTCAGTAGGGGAGAGTAGACAGAGAAAGATCTCTCTAATATCTGAAGGGGTGAAGATATTAGAGCTGAAGGTGGCTCTTAGTAAACCTTTGAAATATTCCAAATTCTGGCCAAATTCCTTCTGAGCCTTGCAAAGCTCCTTTTTATTCGCATACGAAAATGGCTCCCATCTGGGATTACTCCTAGCCCGGTAGGTAACCGGTGCCCACATGGTATCAATGTCGCCATGGGAACTGTGGGAACCTTGGGGACTGTGGGAAACAGGAAGGGACCCATGGGAAAAAGGGGAGTGGTCTGCTACCTCCACCTCCGGTGACGTGGGAAAGGTGGGCATGTAACCACCAGACTCCACCCCTGACGCTGTAGGAAAGGTGGGGGCACAACCAGGAAGAGAGGTGTGGTCTTAGGGGTAGGTGGGGTAAAAGGGGTTGGACAAGGATGATGTAAAGGGGTTGAGGGGGGAGGTCACTCGAGCAGCGGGAAACCCTGAGGTATCTCCTCCCTCTTGTGGCCCCCTGGGAACAGTTTTGGCGGGCAAAGGGGTAGAAGTGGCGGGAATGCCCCGAGGGCATCCACCATTTTGTAGGACTGGGGTGGCCGGGGCTGCCTTGTGCCGCCCGCCATCTTGCGAGGATCAGGAGAAAGGGTTTAGGAACAAAACGAACTTAGGCTTTGTAACTGGGGAAATTGGGGTCTGGGAAGCCCTGTCGACCAGTGCCTGATTGACAGAACGAGGGATTTTGGGAGATCTCAGGGGGCCAGGGAGTGGATGACAACCCTGCGCCGGAGGGCGGGCTGCCTCCTGCGATCTATCCAAATGCGGAGATTTTGGGTGAGAGGGATACGGAGAAACTTCGGGAGAAACCAGGGCTGCGAGGGGTTGATTTTCCATCTTTTGTGACTCCAATCTCTAGAATTTGGAGTTGGACGACTGAGAAAATTTGAAAATACATTCCTACAGCTTGGTCTCCGCTGCAAGACAAGTCTCCTAATCTTAATCCAACCAAATTCCAGAATTCCAGGGTTTCCACCTGGGTTGGGGTTACATTTGGGAAATGGAAAAACAGCCACCTCACGAATTTAATAACCCAACTCTTAGAAACCTTTTTCCCTTCCCCTTTAAGGAAACTAACAACTTGGAACTGAACAGCCTGTTGCTCGATAGACAGCTGTGACCCCATACTGTCTAGTAAGCACCTTCCCTGTATGGCACTACATGAAAAACGAAAAAAAAAATGCTTCAATACCCCTTGGGTGTCGGCTTTTCTCCCCGTGCTCCCTCCGATGGCTTCTCCCTGTCCCAGTGAAACAGAGGTTGGGGGTTTTTTTTCTTAAGTTAGCCACATGAATTAAACATTTGCCATGATACAAAGAGCTAAGAAAATGTAAATTTCTGGAGCCACCTACTGATAAAGGACAATACGAGAGGGGAGACCAAAAGATGCAAGAGACAGATAAAGAAGCCTCCTGTCTCCAAACTGGTAGAATCAACAAAACTCACTCAAGATAACACCAAACAACCAGAGTGCACGTGCAGAGGAGAAAAGTTCAAAAGTTCAACTTGAGGAGAGCTGGCCTTTGACCACGGAAAGAAGCCTTTCTGGGACCACCAAAGCAAAGGACACAAGCTTAGAAGGGCGTGAACCTAATTAACATACAAAGCGAGGACAGGTTGGGCCAGGAGTTGAATATGCATGAAAGAATTATGTAACCCAATACATATGGAACTCCTTTGTAAATAAAAACAGGATTCAGGCTGGAGTAAGTTACACAAGTCTTTGGAGAAATATCTCCCTTGTGTCCAGCACTGTTTACATACCCACTTCATAATAATCAAAAGTTATGGAGTTTTCTTTATTCCGTATCGTTTGACCAGACTAGGGGGAACCACGTTACTTGTGCTAAGGCGTCACTGTCCCATTCTTGTGTGCACTCAGGCAATGGGTCCCCACACCCCCTCTCTCTCTGGCTATCTTTCTTCCCTCTCTTGGGTGCGACTTTCCCCCAGTCCCTGACTATGGGACGGCACCCTCAAGCAGATAGCCTCCCGGTCAGTACGGAGCCGAAGCCGAGAGGAGCCGAGTGGGGCCTCTCACTCCCACAAACAAGATGGCATCCACAGTGGAACACGCCGTCAAACCCTGCTCTGGACCCGGGGACCGCTCGCTACTCCTGCCGAGCCGAGCCCAAACTGAGACTTACCAGGTCCAGGGATACCAAAAACAAATAAATTCCGTCCCACCATCCGGGAACAACCCCACGGGGGAAGTAGGGCTACCGTTCCCTTCCCCCAGCAGCACACCTCCTAAAACGGAGGCTGCTCTCACGGGCGTGACGTCACACTCATGGATGTGTGCGCTCTCTTCAGTGAGCTACATCCTTCCATAGCACTGTGGTAGAGAGTGGGGCAGCACCCAGCAAAAGCTCCTTTATTTCAAGGAGTCTGGCCAGGCGTTGCATCAGGGCAGACAGGTTTGATTCAGACCTGCCTAACCCAGCAAGGACATGCAGGCAGCTCTTTATGGTTGAAGCAGTCTGGGTTTATTAGCGTTCTGCAGCCAGCGTGATTACAGAGCCTTCTAAGCCCCAAAGGAGGCAACCAAAAAGAGCAAAGAGCACTTCCTGTGCATCCGCTTATCAAGGGGGGTTGAAACCATGGGAGAAATGAGGGAATAACCAATGGGAAAGAAGGGTAGGAGTGGTTAGGGAAGGGGTTACACCCCTAGAAACCAGAGGCCTACTAGGCAAGCCAATAGCCTACCGAGTAACAGGGAATGTTCTGGGGAGTGGGATGGATTTGGTTACATATATGGTTTAAGGTAGGAGGGGTAAGGATAAGGGATACATTTGAGGGGAGGATACAATTCAGAACAAACCAACTGTGTAGGGAACAGGGGGTAACAGAACAGTCCAATATGAAGGTAACAGAACTATACATTATGGAAATGAACTCAAAACCTGCACCGCTACACCCCTTGTTCTGTTGGCTCAAAATTATGCACTTGGGCCATAAGTGGCACCAACTGGACAATATGACTGTTAGCTGATATGGTGACAGGTGGAGAAGGGGTCCAAACTATGGCAGCTATTTGCCCTTTATAATCAGAATCAGTGACTCCAGGTAGAAGAAACAAACCTTGCAAGGTGGTACTAGACCAGCCTAATAACAATGCACTCAACCCATACCTCAAAGCTCCAAAAGCTTCCAAGGGGACCTTGTGTACTTTAGTGTCTGTACTGGGTCTATCCGAGCCCCAGCAGCCTTAGCAGTGCTAGGAGATAACACTCCACTGTTTTGACTGCTGTGAAGGAGAGACAGAGGGGACACAAGCAGATCAGCACTCTGGACTTTGAATCCATCGATCTGAGTTCAAATCTTGGTAGAACCTCCAAAACAGTTTGGTTTCCTGCCTCCACCACAGTCTTCTGGGAGTACTGAACTGCAGCTCGGTAGGCACAGGCCAGGCCCCAGTACAAGGCAAGGAGCTGCTGGTTTTGATTGGGGTAGGTAAGGCACCCTTCCATCAGGTGACGTGTCAGTTTGTTAGGATCAAACACCTATTTATGTGTGAAATCCCAAGCAATGGGAGGTGTCAATTGCCCTAGGAACCTGCCCAATTTCTGCCATACACCTTGCCGCCCAGGAACTGGATGTCTTAGGCCATATTTCAATATAGAATCACCCCAAAATTGTTTTCTCTCACACCAGGATAACCTCAGAGTACACAAACTCTATAATGTGCATACGGTGTTAAATAATAATAGTAATAGTATTAAACAGCTTACGTAAGGGTTAGTAAAGATCACACGAGAGCTCATTATAAAGTCATTCATATCAATTTTGGGCGGGGGGAAAGGGTGTATTTCTCCATGATCTCCAGCACATAGCTTCCCCAACACAGCAAAGCAATTAGCACAAAAGTAGAAGCATTCATTGTTTATAGTACAGTGTTCCCAAACACAGTGATAAGTACTGCTTGCTAAGCACGGCTGCTGGCAAACTCCATGACCTGCNCTCTCCCTCACAGCAGTCAAAACAGTGGAGTGTTGTCTCCTAGCACTGCTAAGGCTGCTGGGGCTCGGATAGACCCAGTACAGTGTCCTTTATTGTGACTGAGGAAGCTGCAGGGACATCCACTCTGGCGCTGCCACTTGTCCTTGCTCGCAGTTGGCAGCATAAACCTGGAAGAGGCTTCATGGGTGTACTTGTGTCTGGGTGCGCATCCCCGCCATGCTCTACCATCCGTTTCCCTGGGACCCTCATGGAGGAAGAGGCTGGCCCTGCTTACCAAACCTAGAATGACACTGCTTAGCAAAGTGACCATTTCTCCCATATCTCGCACAAGGCCCAACAGATTCCCTCCCTGCCTCCTGCTGGGGCCCTGACTTGGGCCTCTGTGGACAGTTATGTTTAAGGTGCCCAGGCTGAACACATTGGAAACAAGTTTTCATGACTTGAACCGCAGCTGCAAAAGTCTGGGCCAGTTCTGTCATCCGATGTGACATTGTCCCTACTTTACTACAGGCTTCAATCATATCTACCAGTGTGGGATTCTGCAATGGCAACAATACCCGTTGACAATCCTCGCTGGCATTATTTCAAGCTAGCTGTAAAATCAATGCTTTCTGTGCTGGAACATTGTTAATTTGTTTCTTGATGGCATCTCTATCATTGGTCTTTGGTCGTTAGCACATCCTTGTGGAATGTCAGCTCGTATCCTCCTTTCTTCATGGTTCTACTTTTAGCTTGTTTACATTCCTTCTTCAGGTTAAGAGTTGTATTTTCTCAAGGTCCAGGCTGCCTGCAGCCCATGGCACATCACCCACACTCCTTTGGATCTGATGAGGGGTCCCAGAAGTCCCAAAACCCAAAGATTATACATCCCCAGATTCAGGTGGGAATGCCCAATACCTCCTCCAGGGCNCATCCGTTTCCCTGGGACCCTCATGGAGGAAGAGGCTGGCCCTGCTTACCAAACCTAGAATGACACTGCTTAGCAAAGTGACCATTTCTCCCATATCTCGCACAAGGCCCAACAGATTCCCTCCCTGCCTCCTGCTGGGGCCCTGACTTGGGCCTCTGTGGACAGTTATGTTTAAGGTGCCCAGGCTGAACACATTGGAAACAAGTTTTCATGACTTGAACCGCAGCTGCAAAAGTCTGGGCCAGTTCTGTCATCCGATGTGACATTGTCCCTACTTTACTACAGGCTTCAATCATATCTACCAGTGTGGGATTCTGCAATGGCAACAATACCCGTTGACAATCCTCGCTGGCATTATTTCAAGCTAGCTGTAAAATCAATGCTTTCTGTGCTGGAACATTGTTAATTTGTTTCTTGATGGCATCTCTATCATTGGTCTTTGGTCGTTAGCACATCCTTGTGGAATGTC
Source organism: Calyptomena viridis (assembly GCA_013390005.1). Lineage (NCBI taxonomy): Eukaryota > Metazoa > Chordata > Aves > Passeriformes > Eurylaimidae > Calyptomena > Calyptomena viridis. The sequence continues at coordinate 8,006 of WEIV01024739.1, forward strand.
AGCTCGTATCCTCCTTTCTTCATGGTTCTACTTTTAGCTTGTTTACATTCCTTCTTCAGGTTAAGAGTTGTATTTTCTCAAGGTCCAGGCTGCCTGCAGCCCATGGCACATCACCCACACTCCTTTGGATCTGATGAGGGGTCCCAGAAGTCCCAAAACCCAAAGATTATACATCCCCAGATTCAGGTGGGAATGCCCAATACCTCCTCCAGGGCAGGTAGTTTCAGAGTGGGTGGTTTAACTCTGTAAGTCATGGGGTACTTTTGGACTCTTTGATGATCTAGGCCATTGTAAGTGCGTATCGTCTCAGTGCAGCTTTTAGCGAATGAATCTGGCACAGACTCCCAATGCAGTGCAAAACAAGACAGTTTATTGCAGTGCAGAGCGAGAGACAGTGTATGATTAATTACATACTATACTTTTTATACCTCTATGGCTAACTACTACATAGTAAAGCTATCATTCTTAACATTACTTCACTCGGGGATTTCCAACCCATGGTCCAACCATCTTGGCAGGAGACACATCAAGTGCTTCTGTGGCACCTTCATCCAATCAGGAGGTGCATGCAAGCCATCACGCGCCTGTGGCTGTCGCTGTTGAGATGGACGATGCATCACCCAGATACTTCTCTTGTGTATAGTGAAAACTACTTTATTGTGATACAGCATAGACAGATATACACATCAGAAGGCCAGTATACCTTAATACAATTGGCTCAAAGTTGTTTTTCTCTGAAAGAGAAAAACAGTTAACTGATATAAAAACAGTTATACTGGAAAAACAGTATAACTGGTTAACAGTTATACCACCCTCTACTCTGCCTAACATCCAGTCCTTGCAGTGGCTAGTCCTCCTAACTTGTTTATTCAACGTAACTCTGGGACTTCCCAGCTGCACTTTCTTATCTCATGGGTAAGCAGGAATAGTTTCTCAAGGGTAAGCAGGAATGCTTTCAAGGTCGATCATATCCATCAGGTTGCCAGCAGGCCCACTGCTGTCCCCGACATGTTCCCTTCTCTCTGCTGCTGCTTCAATACACTGTTAATTTTCTGTATCTTTTACTGTGCAATTCCCAGAGCCGCATCTAATGCAGTAGGCCTGATCCCTACAGCACCTGGGTCCATCAGCAGAGAGGACCTCTCCAGCTGGGTGTGAAGGTGTTAGTGCCTCTCCTGAGGGGAGTTATCACAGCTGAGTCATTGCTGTGAAAAGAGACACTCCCCTGCCTCCCAAGGTTTGTCTCTTTACTTATCTCTTGTAGCCTGTGGTATGAGGTACGCCCTAGGCATCTGCTACAAACAATTCCTTATTAACAGTCCATCAGAAATGACTGAGAGGGTATAGAACATAGTTTTGGTTATATCCACATGATGATAAATTGGTCCTGGTCACTGTACCTGTGACAATTACAAATACAGGATTTGAGTGACTATATGTCTGTGTATGTCTCCACAGTGGTGCCGTCTGTAAATACAAAATCACAAAGGGTTCGTATACAAATGCATCCATTTCCAACATATACAAGTACAGTTTCAGGAGTTTAATCAGGATGTGTTTCAAAATGACAAACATTTTGTACAGTATCAAGACAAATGTCTTAGGCTATAATGGCATTATTTTCCCAGATAAATGTTTCTTTGTTGCTCCTGTACAACACATGCATCAACACCTCACCTTTGTGACACCCCTTGCCCTCTTGATCATCCCCCTCTCTTGTCATGCTAAAGTCTGTTCAGCAGCTCTGTGGAGGTCCCATACCTACTTTTTATTTTCATTTAATTCCTTTCCATTGGTATTTAAACCTCAACTGTTCATTTCACTTGCTTTCATTAAAAGATATTTTATACCAACATTTTTATGGTATTTTTATTGAACATGTTATATATCTTTATACATATGTATATACATATACAAAGTGTATCNCAAAAGTCTGGGCCAGTTCTGTCATCCGATGTGACATTGTCCCTACTTTACTACAGGCTTCAATCATATCTACCAGTGTGGGATTCTGCAATGGCAACAATACCCGTTGACAATCCTCGCTGGCATTATTTCAAGCTAGCTGTAAAATCAATGCTTTCTGTGCTGGAACATTGTTAATTTGTTTCTTGATGGCATCTCTATCATTGGTCTTTGGTCGTTAGCACATCCTTGTGGAATGTCAGCTCGTATCCTCCTTTCTTCATGGTTCTACTTTTAGCTTGTTTACATTCCTTCTTCAGGTTAAGAGTTGTATTTTCTCAAGGTCCAGGCTGCCTGCAGCCCATGGCACATCACCCACACTCCTTTGGATCTGATGAGGGGTCCCAGAAGTCCCAAAACCCAAAGATTATACATCCCCAGATTCAGGTGGGAATGCCCAATACCTCCTCCAGGGCAGGTAGTTTCAGAGTGGGTGGTTTAACTCTGTAAGTCATGGGGTACTTTTGGACTCTTTGATGATCTAGGCCATTGTAAGTGCGTATCGTCTCAGTGCAGCTTTTAGCGAATGAATCTGGCACAGACTCCCAATGCAGTGCAAAACAAGACAGTTTATTGCAGTGCAGAGCGAGAGACAGTGTATGATTAATTACATACTATACTTTTTATACCTCTATGGCTAACTACTACATAGTAAAGCTATCATTCTTAACATTACTTCACTCGGGGATTTCCAACCCATGGTCCAACCATCTTGGCAGGAGACACATCAAGTGCTTCTGTGGCACCTTCATCCAATCAGGAGGTGCATGCAAGCCATCACGCGCCTGTGGCTGTCGCTGTTGAGATGGATGATGCATCACCCAGATACTTCTCTTGTGTATAGTGAAAACTACTTTATTGTGATACAGCATAGACAGATATACACATCAGAAGGCCAGTATACCTTAATACAATTGGCTCAAAGTTGTTTTTCTCTGAAAGAGAAAAACAGTTAACTGATATAAAAACAGTTATACTGGAAAAACAGTATAACTGGTTAACAGTTATACCACCCTCTACTCTGCCTAACATCCAGTCCTTGCAGTGGCTAGTCCTCCTAACTTGTTTATTCAACGTAACTCTGGGACTTCCCAGCTGCACTTTCTTATCTCATGGGTAAGCAGGAATAGTTTCTCAAGGGTAAGCAGGAATGCTTTCAAGGTCGATCATATCCATCAGGTTGCCAGCAGGCCCACTGCTGTCCCCGACATGTTCCCTTCTCTCTGCTGCTGCTTCAATACACTGTTAATTTTCTGTATCTTTTACTGTGCAATTCCCAGAGCCGCATCTAATGCAGTAGGCCTGATCCCTACAGCACCTGGGTCCATCAGCAGAGAGGACCTCTCCAGCTGGGTGTGAAGGTGTTAGTGCCTCTCCTGAGGGGAGTTATCACAGCTGAGTCATTGCTGTGAAAAGAGACACTCCCCTGCCTCCCAAGGTTTGTCTCTTTACTTATCTCTTGTAGCCTGTGGTATGAGGTACGCCCTAGGCATCTGCTACAAACAATTCCTTATTAACAGTCCATCAGAAATGTGAGAGGGTATAGAACATAGTTTTGGTTATATCCACATGATGATAAATTGGTCCTGGTCACTGTACCTGTGACAATTACAAATACAGGATTTGAGTGACTATATGTCTGTGTATGTCTCCACAGTGGTGCCGTCTGTAAATACAAAATCACAAAGGGTTCGTATACAAATGCATCCATTTCCAACATATACAAGTACAGTTTCAGGAGTTTAATCAGGATGTGTTTCAAAATGACAAACATTTTGTACAGTATCAAGACAAATGTCTTAGGCTATAATGGCATTATTTTCCCAGATAAATGTTTCTTTGTTGCTCCTGTACAACACATGCATCAACACCTCACCTTTGTGACACCCCTTGCCCTCTTGATCATCCCCCTCTCTTGTCATGCTAAAGTCTGTTCAGCAGCTCTGTGGAGGTCCCATACCTACTTTTTATTTTCATTTAATTCCTTTCCATTGGTATTTAAACCTCAACTGTTCATTTCACTTGCTTTCATTAAAAGATATTTTATACCAACATTTTTATGGTATTTTTATTGAACATGTTATATATCTTTATACATATGTATATACATATACAAAGTGTATCTAGGAATAAATAAAAAATACAGATGTTTTTACACTCCCTGATATATATATCTTTTGCTCTCTGCATAGATAGATAGATAGATAGATAGATAGATAGATAGATAGATAGATAGATAAACAGACAGAGATAGAGGTAGAAATAAAGTTAGAGATGTAGTACCATGGTCAAAGGTCTACCTGTCACTGTATCATCTCAGAGTCCCCAGCATCAGACAGAACATAAATTTTTATAACTTGCTATTACCTTTTGTGGGTTATGATTTCTTCCTGTTGTGTTAGCCTTAGTGCCTTACTTGTTGGGATCTAAAAAGAATCATCATTGTCCTGGGGCAACCCCCCCCCAATAATTTAACAAAACAGAAGAACTAGTTTGCATGGGGATATGATGAAAAAGCATTTTTTAAGCAGGCTAAACATGCTGTTTCCTATGTAGTTGTGTTAGGTTCCAGTTAACCCCACAAACCTTTGTTAGTCCTAATACCAGGTGCTGATATGGCACCTTGGAGTCTGCAGCAAAGAGGGAAGGGAGGCAATACAAGTGCAGAGTGATGGGCAGTGTACAAGCCATGAGCCAGAGGGGTTAGTAAGTGACAAGTGGGCAACTGGACAGTACATGAGAAACCACTGTGGAGTCAGGACTTATGGAAGCAGAAGGCAAAAAAGATACGGGAATTCAAACCTGCTTATGTCACCCCAGGTGTTGGGAGAAGAGAGGGAGCACAGTGCTGCAGCAGATCTGTCCACTAAGATTAGGAGTGCTATTTTGTGTCCTGATGCTCTGTCTAGGAAAAACAGATTATACAGGACTTTTACCAAAAGCACAGGGATTACAGAACATGCTGGTGATGGTAGGTACAAACACCAGCTGTGTTGCTGTGTCCCCAGCTGCACATCCTGACCTGAGAGGAACTCTGCAAGGCCTGTGGTTCCTTAGCCAGTGGATAGCCTCACTTGCTTGCATCCAGTCAGACAGTGGACCTAATTTTAGAGGCCAAATGGTCTGACAGCTGGTAGTCAGGCTTGAAGGACATGGTGTATTATATACCTGTCACTCCAGAGGAGCTAATCCAGTGGGATGGACCAATGCCTAGTTAAAAGAAGAAATGCATGCACATCTCCCCTCTCACACTCTCCATAACTGGCCAACAGTGCTATCAAGGAGTTGTAAAGAACTTGAACAGTAAAACATTTTTCCAAGGATTTAGCTTTATCTTAGAGACTTCTGCTGGGACATCAGCACTTTGAGGTACAATCTGGGATGTTTCTATGATGACAGAGCCCAATGAGCCCTTGAGAGTCATAGGCAAGTGCAAACACCAGGCTTATCAAGGGAAACTTGTCCACACAGATGAGACACATGAACCAGGAGCCTTACACTTAATCCTAAAGGGACAGGCAGACATCCCTCATTACATATCTGAACTTATGGTGTACATAACAAAAGGTGTTTGTTTTCTCTCATGCAGAACTGCTATGTGGAGCTCACAGTATTGCTATTGATCTCTGCATGTGTATCAGTGAACATGAAGTGCTGGACATCTCTGACCTCCAGCTGCACCAAAGCTTCTCTTCATCTCCTCCGTCACATAACTGGACTGTTTGGTAAAACTGCACCACTGTATCTTAGGGTACATGGGACTAGAAGTGGAACCTGATGATGGAAGATCTCTGATGGTCCTAGCTCCAGGGTGACATCCTGCATTTATTCTCACAGTCAATATTTGTTCTATTACTCTTGTATTAGTAATTTTATTCATTTGTTTTTGTAAAATAATCTTTCTAGTAGCCAAAAATACTTACTGGTATAATCGACAACTTACTGTATCTGTTGGAAAGTTCAGCTGTGTGTGGATCAATGGGTGGAAGTTAGTTATCCTGACCGGAAGATCATTGTACATCGAGGAGTTAGTGATCCACAAAACAGCTGACCTGGTATGGCCCAAGCCTGTGCTGTGCTGTACAGTGCTGCACATACAGCCTGCCTCCCTTCAGGCCATGCCATGCTGCACACATCCCTTGGCCACAGGATGAACTTATCCATCTAATTGTGAGGAGGAGTCTGTTGTCAGCTCCCACTCAGCGGGGAGATTTACCACCTGCATGGCTTTGCCTTTAGGAATGCAGCAAGGAGTTCTCATGAGAAGACCCTCTTTGTTTGACAGTAGAAATGATGAATAGAAATGATTTTTATAGGAAAAGTCTGTAAGAATCCAAAAGAACACAGTGCTGGGTAACTTTTCCACTAATGTGACCTGCATGATGTGTCTCATTGGAGACTTATCCAATGCTGCACAACTCAGGGCTCCCAGCATCTGGAGGCATCTGACATTGTCCATACAATCCTCTTTTTTATTACAGTGTTAACTTCAATAAACATCATTTTAAGTGATACTTCATAGAGTCTGAGTGCTTTTCTTAAGGGAATCATAATGAACCAGCACCTCCTGGTACCAAAACATTCAGCTGTTTTTCCAGAAGCAATCTGTAGTTTTAAAACACATTCACGTTAGCCACAATTACAACATTACATCTTCTGCCTTTATGTGAATCAAGTACTAACTGACAAAAAAACCTTCCTGGACTCTTTAATGTCACTCACCCTTATAGGAGTCAGAGGTATCAGTGAATGAAAAAAAGGCTCAGCATGCTGAGATGAGTTTTGAGATCACTTGCTTTGTTCCTCTATTCATCCATAACTATATCTTTACATTACTATACATCCATTCCTATATCTTCTATATCCCTATATCTTCTATATCCTTAGTCTCCCATGAGGTTCCCCTTTTATTGTATATTTCATGAGAAAGCTAGCTGGATAAACACCTGTCCTTGTTTTCATTAAACAGTAATGTTTTTCAAAGACAATTAGATTCTCAAGATAATTCTTTTCATTCTTATACTCCTGACTTCTATCTATTTCCTTTCACACCAAGTCTCAAAGGCACTATGTCCTTCGATTCAGCACATTCATCAAAACATTCATACTGCACAGCCCTGCAGTTCCTGCTTGCTCTCTGCTGGCCCCTCGCTGTCACCTGTCACTGTTTTCTCACTGCTGGGACCCCCGGGGACACCACAGGCACCAATATCACTCATGGCTGGAAGGGCACTACTGGAACTGCTGTGCTCCAGAGTCCCATCTACTGCATGGAGAAGTGCCATTACATCTCCTGCACTCCCCAGCATCTCTCAGCTATACCACAGCCGGGAGAACACAAGGGAAAGAGGGACAGCTGGTGTTTCAAAGATTACTGGTTGTTATTTTGTATGGTTTTTCCTGGTTCATTGCTTTCATACCAAATATATATTTGCTCATCCATACACTCATATATTCAATAAAATTGTTGCCTTTTCTCTATACGTCACTCATTCATTGTTATCAGCCCCTACTGTCCAAACCAGGACATTAATTTGGTGCCCAATGTTGGGCTGATGACACACGAATAGAGAGGCTTCAATCCACAGGGAATCCACTCTGAGGTACCACCACCACGTTCTTTGTTCCGGCCCACATTTGCTGGTGTTTATGTCTGGCATATTTCTTCCCATTTGCATACCACTTTATAGGAATGAATCCGGTTACGAAGTTGCTGTGGACTGCCATTAAACTCAAATGCTGGGTCTGGCAAATCATGGTGTCAATCCCAGTCATCCTCCTTCGTAACATCTACCGTGGAGTTCATTACTACCTCAATCTGAGTGAGAATCCCTGGGTGTTTCTAGCCAACACCACATTTGCCAGTCCTGGAGTAGTGGGACAAACCTCTTTCCAGGAGTTTACCTCTTGGTTTGAGGCCAACACTATTCTTTCTGTAGCAGATAGATTCTCTTTTGATACCTAGGATGTTCTGATGTTGTTGACACTTCTATTATCATTGTACAATACGTTGTTTCCTATGCTTAGAAACAGTTTGGGGTGTGTTGCAGCAACTATTTCATCAGCCCTAGCACCTAGGCAGGCTGTCCACAGGTCCACCTCAGACACAGGGGGCACCACACAAAGTTCTGCTTCACCATCTGCTAGCACTCCACAACAGCCAAGTAACTCATAGCCATCTACCAACCCACCACAGTCAACACCTGAAAGGCACACCTCAGGTGGGTGGTGACACTCACTGAGGAAATGAATGGAGTGCTAGCAGATGCCCCTGCCCCAGTCATCTTAAACACCCCTGACTCGGCCCAGATCCCAGGCAGGCTACGGGAGCACCCGAGGAACAGCTCTACCAGTAAAGAAGAGAGGAGTCAGCTTGCTGCAATGTGCTGGAACCTGGTCAATGCTTATCATGCTCTATTACACTTGCAAAGTATGGGAGGAACCACTGGCCCAACACATCCCACAGTTGTCTTGGCCACCCAGTCTGCACCCAGACCAGAAAAGCAAGTGTAGCCAACTCCAGCACCAACTCCAGTGCCAACTCCAGCAGCCGTTCCCCCGGTATGGAAGATCAAGATTAAAATTAAGTCACTACACCCACCAGCTGATGACAGACAGCCAGGCCTTTCCCAGCAACAACCAGAGCCAAACCCAGAACCAATAGTGATCTGACAGTCGATTCCATTTGACACACTGTGTGGTATAAAGAAAGACCTCACGTTTGCTCGAGGTGAGCCAATGCCCTCCTGGCTGTTTCACATTTGGGACACATACGGGGACGGTATCCTCCTTGATGGCTTAGAGGCAAAAAATCTGGAAGGCTTGTATGGGGAATGTAGTGTTGACCTAAAGTTTGGGAGACCTGCAGAGGCTATCAGCCTCTGGAGGCGACTGTTGGTGACTGTAAGAGAGAAATACTCTAATGAACTAGAGTTACAGGGACAACAAAAACCCTGGACCACTATGGAGAAAGAGTCTGAGTGCTTTTCTTAAGGGAATCATAATGAACCAGCACCTCCTGGTACCAAAACATTCAGCTGTTTTTCCAGAAGCAATCTGTAGTTTTAAAACACATTCACGTTAGCCACAATTACAACATTACATCTTCTGCCTTTACGTGAATCGAGTACTAACTGACCAAAAAATCTTCCTGGAATCTTTAATGTCACTCACCCTGTAAAATATTTTGTGTTCTTTTAGGGCCTTATAACTTTTCTGATCCCCTTCCACAGGCCAATCAACCAGTATGTAAATTTCTGTTCATCTTTATCATTCAGTCACTGGATCAGGATCTCATGCCTCCCTCTGCTCCCACTGTCAGAGCAACTTTTCCATCTGCTTGAGGAATGGAAAACAAAGACAAAGAATTCCTTATAGTGTGTATCACTATAAGGCTTTTTTGTCATTTTTAGATTAATTCATTGTTCATGAGTGATACATTGCTCATATTCCCACCTACCATCCCAGCCCAAATCAACAGAGGCCTCCAGACATCCAAGGTGCCCAAACACACTTTCAAGGAAGGAATGTTGATAGAAATGCAAAGTGCATCACCACTGGTGGGCAACACAGTTGGCTCTGCACTGAACATCTCCTTGCAGTCAATTAGGAAGTAAGAAGACATACTGTAATTGTGAGCAAATATTTTCAGGGTTTTATTTTGCTCCATAGTGTCCAAAATGGCTTTTTACATTTTTTTTTTTTCATGAATGGAGGCAGTAGCAACTTTTCTTAGTTTGCACAAGCAGACATTCTAAGTAAAATGAGAATTTCTCCCATCATTTATCATATACTGCAGGATAAAATCCTTGGAAAATATTCCTGTACTTGGTGACACAAGTCTATCCAATTTCTTGCACCATTTAGGTCAGCTAACTTCCTCAGGTAATTTACAGGGGAATGGGATGTGTTTGGAGAAGAGAATTTAGCTTATGACCAAAATGGCCAGCAATTATCTGAACTTCAATTACCTTCAATGCTAGGAAAAAAGATATTCCTCAAAAAAAATCCCTAAAAAATGGAAGTATTTATAACTAACTGTCATCAAGAAGCAACTGTCTTGATGTCCTGCTAGCTACAGGGATGTCTTTGGCCATAAAGTAGTATTGTCTTCTATAGTGCATGCAATCAGTAATATTATCTTTCGTAGCTTATCGCTTTCTCCAAGGGGAGAAAAAACACTGAAGGTCAATGTTAGAGTGAAGATCATACTTACTAATGTGCTCAAAACTCAAAAGTAAACCAGACTGCAAAAGCCTGAACTGCTTTTAAGCATCTCATCTCAAATTATAGGCATTGCTGGGCAGGTCACATTTAAATTTACTTCCATAACTGGACACACTTCTTATGTTGCTTTTATCCTCTTCTCAAAAACAAGCAAAAGACAATAGTCAACACTTGGTTCAATGAGTGAAGAGGGAACTGTGGATTCACCACCACGTCCTGGCACTGCTGGCTTGGCCCTTTCCAAGCAGCAACAGAGATCCAAAGGGGAACCACCAGCTGCCTCCATAGGGTTACCCCTTGTGAAGGGAAGGCTACAAGCGGGGAGAGGAGCATCTCAGACACATCAGCTCCATAGAATCATAGAAACACAGAATCTTTCCAGTTGGAAAGGTCCTTTAAGGTCACCAATAACCCGGCACTGCCGAGCTCATCACAGAACCCAAGTGTCCACGGGTCCCCAAGTGTCACATCCACATGTCTCTCCAACACCTCCACGGATGGTGTCTCCACCATTTCCCTGGGCAGCCTGTTCTAGTGCCTGACAGCCCTTTCCATGAAGAAATTTCCTGAGTTTAAACCTTCACACCGTGGTCTACATTAATACTTTCAGTATTGCGTCCAAAGTTGGGAAGGAGGGGGTTGTGTAGGATGGTCCGAAGACCTCTCATTTTGCCTCACAACCGTCATCAAGGATGGGACAGAGACCGAGACTGAGACCCTAAAACCCTGAAAACTCAAGCACAGGTGTTCTGGCCTGGCTGAGGTGGGTGTTTGCCAAGTGCTATCTGCAGGTGTGTGCCTGCTGGACCAAAACTGGTAACAATACAAAAAGCATTCCTGTGGACAGGGAGCGGTGGCCACGTCTTGCTCCAAAGGAAAGCAGGGCTTGTCCTGTACCTGCGTTCCCTGGACTGTGGCTACCATGGTTACATGGTTTCACCACCTCTTGGCAGGCTGCCTCCTGCTTTTGAAAGGACTATAAAGAGACTTACAAAATTAACTAAAATTCGAGATCTCCCTGACGGAAGAAGATGACTCTATTGGCCAAAGAGAACCATGAGGACTTTGTCTCATCTGTTGGTAGCTATTGCCCCCTTTCTTTTCCTTCTTTCCTATTTTCTTTATCTCTCTCTCTCTCTCCTCTATCACATTATCACGTTGTGGTACTACTCAATAAAAGTACCCCGTTTTGATTAAAACTGAAATCCCTTGTGTCTTTTGCACTCCGAGATCAAATGAACCATCATGACTCCTGCTTATATTAGCAGTCGTGACATTAAATTGGCATCACGGTGACAGCATTCTGATAGACAGAAGGGTTTCATGGTTTGTATGTGGTCTGTATTAGGGGAAGGACGTGTCACCCCAGCCGCACCTCGACTTCCACCCAAAAGGGTGAGTTGTGTCTAGAAAGCAAGGGGGGCAACTCGAATTTCCCACACACCATATACACCCAAGCGAAAAGCACCCCCACGCTCAGTTGAGGGCTCTGTCTTCAGAAGATCTCTTAGTGCAAAAGGGGGAACTGTTTTGTGAGTGTGTGTGAATCTGGACTGCTTGGTGTAGTAACTTAAGGAGTACCTCACCAGGCAGGTTTTGATCTCTTCGTCCACACAGGGAAGTGGAGGGAAGCACAGTTTATAGTTAAGTTTTGTCTCTCTGTAGTGGTTCTTGATCCCTTCATAAAATGACTGAAAACCCTGATATGATAAATATAGCTGCACTTTGTGAAATGACTGAAAACCTTGACTTGGAAAATAAAGCTGCATTTTATGCTCTACTAGCAAAACATAATGCCAGGCCCTCTCCAGGAGGAGAAAAATGGGCTCGGAATCACTGATGTAATTTAGAAAGTGTGATTGATAGAGTGTGTTCTTTACAAAATGAAACAAGATTTAGATTTGGTAAAGATAAAGCCATAACCTGTTCTGTTTTAGAAGCATGCCTCATAGCAGCAATAGAAGACCGCTTTAAGTGGTCTAGGGGAGAGAAAGCAATCATAGATTCTCTCCAAAATCTGGTGGAAACTCTGCAGAAACAATTAGATAGGGAGAGAAATGAAAATCACTTGCTGTAGAAACAATTAGATAAAGAGAGAAATTAAAACCATCTGCTGCGAGCAGCATTGAGAGATGAATGTTCTAAGAATTCAAACAATGCTGACTCACCAAAAGAAATAGAGGAAAAGGAGACTGTCAACATTAATCAGATATATCCCCAGAAAGAATTAGGGCAAGTAAAGTTAGAGTTAGAAAAGAATGTGGGGAAAACTGTTGTCCTCGTTTAAGACCCCTAGTTAAAACAGAATATAATTATATCAATGACGAAGATTTTGAACCGCATGTCACAACTAAACAAATACCATACGCTGCTACTGAATTGGCTAAATTAAAGAAAGAGTATGGGCGGCTCCCGCACGAATCTGAGACGGAATATGTCTTTTGAGTGTCTCTTACTGGAGCAGATCAAATTAAATTAAATGAACAGGAAGCCAGTGGATATTGGGGACATGGAGTTTTCTTAACAACAGGAGACAAGCGTAACACATGGTCCCTGACACAGTGTGCCACATTTTGGGCAGGGGGACTTAATCCTTTAGAAAGGGGAATACCCAACAGAAAATAATCTCCCACTTGGAAAGCCTTGGTCTGCAATTTCCCCTCAGAAAAAATAAAAAAACCTTCACAAGAAGTGAAATTTTTGGGAATTTGGTGGAAGGGAGGAATGACATGTATCCCACCAGATATGCTAACCTCCATACATCAGATTAAAATGCCTGAATCCAGAAAAGGTCTCCAACATGCTTTAGGATTATTGGTGTTCTGGAAAAATCACATCCCAGATTTTTCTATAATTGCCAGACCCCTTTACAACTTGTTGAAAAAAGGGGTAAAATGGGAACGGACTGCTTCTCAAGAAGAAGCAATGCAATTGTTGATTTTTGAAGCAACAGCTCACCAGACACTTGGCCCGATTCATCCTACAGATCTTTCCAGGTGGAATGGGGATTTGCCTCCTCAGGGTTGTCAGTACACATATGGCAGTGGGGTCCTGGGGGTCCAACAAGGCCTGTAGGGTTTTATTCCCGTGGCTTTGAAGATGCTGAAAAAAGATGCACCGCTTGGGAAAAGCGATTGTTTGTGGTTAGCCTAGGTTTCATAGAAGTGGAGAAGATTGCACGACAACAACCAATTATTTTGAGAGGCCCTTTCAAAGTTATTAAAACAGTCACTACTGGGAAGACCCCCCCCGATAGGGTGGCCCAGAGGGTATGCTCAGATTGAACATTATTGTAATGTCTTCTCAATAACTGAAGGAGCTGTGAAAAATCTGGCAATACAAGAAACTGAGAGCTTGGATAGTAGCCAAGACAAACCTGCCTCAATTATTAAGGTAGTCCCTCCTTTCTCCCCCAAACGGCCAGCTAATTCTTGGTTTACAGATGCTTCTGCCAAATGAGAAGGAAAGGTGTGGAAATAGAGAGCTGTAGCCCTTCACACCTCCTCCAGTGAACGAATTATGATGGATAATTCCATAATTTTAATTTTCTGCTTCTTGGCGGCAGATTTTGTTGTGTTTTCTTGTCACAGAAGCACTCCAAGGGACATGAAAGCACATAAACCATTTCAATTGCAGGAAATTTTCTAGACCCAGAAGTGAAAAGTGATTTGCTCCCCCCCCTTACCATGGATAACAAAACCAATGTTTTAAAATTCAAAATTAGGATTGTTGGCTAAAACCTTAACTGCTGTACAATTTTCCCATAAAATCATGTGTGGTAAAAACAATATAAAATACTGGGGGGAACTTGAAGTCAATGTTGTAATACCTACCACTCAACCACCAGTTATGCTGAGCCCGAAATTTTTTGAAATGGGACCATATATAATTAGGAAAACAGACCAACAACAAATATTGTTCAATCCAACATGGTCTCTTAAACAAGTCAAATTACTGATGCCTTTTAAAAAATGAATGCAAAGAGACATAACCGGTGTTGTGGGAACAGGATTGGGAATTTTAAATAGTATTGACTCAGAAATACTAATGAATAAATTGGCTGCCACTGCTAGAGATCTAACTAAATTCAAACATATTACCAAATTGCGAAAAGGTAAGTGTTAATGACCACAAACTGTTAGTTGATGCACTCAGTGTCACA
>WEIV01024740.1:4056-28776 GCA_013390005.1 Calyptomena viridis
GTTTGGGAAGGGAAGGTTTGGGAAGGGAAGGTTTGGCAAGGCAAGGCAAGGCAAGGCAAGGCAAGGCAAGGTGGGAGCAGGGACACACCAGGTTGGCACAATTCCCAAGATTCCCATGTTATTTATTCCCAAAGAGCCCTCTGGAAAAGTGTTCAGGCTGATTCCAGAACATTCCCAGGGCCTCACAGGGTGGGAACTCTGCCCTTTGCCCCTTAACTCCCCCTGCTCTGGATCCCGGGAGGATCCAGGGCATTCCCAGGGACTCAGCTGCTGGAGAAGGACCTCGGGAACACTCAGGGCCTGATTTCTATGGAAATTAATGGAGCAGGGAAGCACATCCAACAGGCACTTCCCTCTTATTCAGCAACCAGCACACTTTAATTAAGTCTAACGAGCTCTTAGAATGGAAACACGGAATCAATGCCTGGGCCCAACGCTCCAGGGGGGGTTTCTTGGAAGCTCTGGCTCATCCCTGGATGCTCGAGGAAAAATGAGGAAATACATCCTTTCAAAAGCCTCTCCAGGCTGGAGCCTGTTAAGTTCATCCCCAAACAAGATTTTCCAGTCAGGAGTTAATTGTTCCCTGGTCTTTCCAGGGACATGAATATTTATGGAGCCTTGAGCCTTTTTCCAGTCACGAGGTGAAAATCAGGAGTCACTGAGGCTGCACAGGAAAAGGGATCCTGGAGCCACCGGCCTGGGAATGAGGGAGACTGTTCATGGGATCATGGAATGACAGGACACAGGGAATGGGGTTCAACTGCCAGAGGGCAGGGATAGGNGAAAGCCTCTGAAGATGTGATTGAAAATTAACCTGTGACAGTGGTGTGAGGCCCAACTTCTCCTCAGGGTTAATCCCAGCTTGGTGTGGAGGGTCAGGTCTATCCCAAGGATCCAGAGGTGGGAGTAGGGCCCCACTTTTGTGTGGCAGTTGTGCCATTGTCCCTCCCAGAGGGCACAGCTTGTGTCCCCAGGGCTGCTCAACATGAACATTCNCTCCATGGGAGTGTCTCAGCTCCATTCCAGCTGTGTTCACACACAGCTGTGGGGGTGGAGCAGGAGCTCCAAGGCCTGGCCCATCCCACAAAATCCCTGGATATAAAATACAAAGCCCTGCAAACAATGAATATAATATAATATAATATAATATAATAACAGAATAGAATAGAATAGAATAGAATAGAATAGAATAGAATAGAATAGAATAGGGAAAGCCTCTGAAGATGTGATTGAAAATTAACCTGTGACAGTGGTGTGAGGCCCAACTTCTCCTCAGGGTTAATCCCAGCTTGGTGTGGAGGGTCAGGTCTATCCCAAGGATCCAGAGGTGGGAGTAGGGCCCCACTTTTGTGTGGCAGTTGTGCCATTGTCCCTCCCAGAGGGCACAGCTTGTGTCCCCAGGGCTGCTCAACATGAACATTCCCCATCCTGCCTCCCTTCTCCCCAAATCCCAGAGTTTCCCAAGAGCCCTGACCACGTGGAATCCCAGCTGAACAGATTCCAGGAAAAATCCCGGAGCCCAGGAGTTCTGTGTGAGGGATTAGAGCAGGATGAGGGTGACACCCTTCGAATCTCCTGGTGTGGGACCATCACCTCAGCACATTCCCTGTCCCTGCCGTTATTCCCTGTGTCCTGTGGTGACCTGCCCTCATTCCCCACCGCAGGAATGTTTGGGAGATGGGCTGAGACCAGACTTCAGCTGGGATTAAATCTAGTGCAGGCTCAGGAGGAGAAATAAGCCAAGCCCAGGTACCTCTGAGCCGAACTCAGGGGATCTCAGAGGCTGCAACATCCAACCTTCCAGAAATCCAGCCACTCAGACCAGGAATTCTGCAGCCTCCAGGGTGTTCCATCCCAGCTAAAAGCATGGAGGGAGCTGGGCACCCTGGAGAGCCAGGAGGGAATGATTTCTGGGAGCAGGGAATGCCCAGACTGAGCTGTGTCTGTGCTGCTGTGGAGCCACGGGGAGCTGGGACACCTCAGACAGATGTTTTGGAGGGACATGGGTGCTCTCACATCTGGCAGCTGGAGGAGAATCCTCTCATCTTCAGAGTCATGGAACTGCTTAGGTTGGAAAAGCCCTCTGAGATCATGTGTTGGAGACAGTCCTGGAATGTTTTAGGTTGGAAAAACCTCCCAGATCAGAGTCCAACCACCCCCAGCAGTGCCAAGGCCACCACTGCCCATGTCCCCAAGTGCCACAGCCACATGGATTTTCAATCCCTCCAGGAATGGGGACTCCACCCCTGCCTTTCAAAGCACTTTGAGTTCTTTTAGTGTCTCCTCACAAAAGTCCTGCCAAACTTTTTGTACTTCCCCACCCCCTGCATTTATCTCCCAATAATTAGATTTTTTTTTCCGTGTTGTGTCTTTTTCTTTTGAATTTCGTGAGAACAATAAAAACCATCACCAAGAGCAACTGATTGAGAGGGAGCTCCTGCCACGAGAGCAATTTCTTCTTTAATTAGAACATTCAATAGATCCCATTGGAAGGAAGGCCTTAAATCAGGTTTTAAATGAGGTAGTGGAGACTCACAGCAAACACATAATGTGGAGGCTGATTTTCTGAAGGAGTTTAACTCAATCCAGGAGCTGGAGATGCACAGATGTTCCCAAAGCCAGAAACCAAGGAAGAGTCCAAACAGGACCAGATTTTGATTTTAAAGCTTAAAGAACACAAGTGTTTCTAACACTTTTTCTCCCCCCTTTTTTCTCTGGGGAAATTAAGTTGCACATTAAGCCACTGACTTATTCCTAACAGAAGAAAATGAATTGTTCCAAGTAATACTTTTGTCAATTCATTTTTGAAATCCCAGCATCAAATCCTCTTGTTCTCCCTTCCCAGCTGCAGAATTGGTGACAATATTGTGCTTTAATAAATTCCACACTGTTTTCTCTCCAGTAATTATTCTCATTTTACACACAGTATTCCTTCCCTGTTCCTCAATCATTCAGTGTTTAGATACCAATTCTTTATGAATCTACATCGATTTTGTTCTTCAGAACAGAAGAAATCAGTGTTCCATCCCAGCTCTCTGTGCTGCTCCACAGCTCGACTGCAAGTTGATTTTCCTGGGATTTAGCAAGAATCCTGATTATAAACCCACTGCAGGAAGTTCAGAATTGAGGGAATGTTGGGGCATTGCCAGGGGGACCTGAGGCACTGAGCACTTGTCACTTGTCACCCACATTCCTGCAGCTGGAGCAGAGAATCCAGGGACATTTGTTGAAGTCTCAGGCCATGGAGAGCTGTGTCCCTTCACAGAATCCCGGGATGGTTTGGGTGGGAAGGACCTTAAAGCCCATCCAGTGCCACCCCTGCCATGGGCAGGGACACCTCCCACTGTCCCAGGTGGCTCCAACCTGGCCTTGGACACTTCCAGGGATGGAGCAGCCACAGCTTCTCTGGGAATTCCAGCCCAGCCCCTCCCCACCCTCCCAGCCAGGAATTCCTTCCCAAACCGAACCCTCAGCCATTCCCTGTGTCCTGTCCCTCCAGCCCTTGTCCCAAGTCCCTCTCCAGCTCTCCTGGAGCCCCTTCAGGCTCTGCAAGGGGCTCCAAGGTCTCCCTGGATCCTTCTCTTCTCCAGGTGACCATTCCCCGCTCTCCCAGCCTGGCTCCAGAGCAGAGGGGCTCCAGCCCTCAAATCACCTTCCCAATATCCCATCTAAACCTGCACATGGAATCATGGAATAGTTTGGCTTAGAAAGGACCTTAAAGCCCTTCCCATCCCACCCTCCCATGGGCAGGGACACCTCCCACTGTCCCAGGTGGCGCCAACCTGGCCTTGGACACTTCCAGGGATCCAGGGGCAGCCACAGCTTCTCTGGGAATTCCATCCCATTCCATCTCCACCCTCCCAGCCAGGAATTCCTTCCCAACATCCCATCTATCCCTCCCCTCTTTCCATCCCTTCTTCCACATCACTTATCCCAGCAGCTCCCGAAATTCCTGTGTTTAATGCCCAAGTTTTAAATGTGCTTCTAATCAATAGTTTAATTGATTATTACGTTTAATTGATTAATAAATCTCTCCCTGCCCGTGAGACACATTTAGAAACAAGAAGGTGAAGCTCTAGTGGGAACCACTGGTTTAAAAAATGAAGTGAGAACATTTCTTTTAGTTCCAGCAAAGGAAAAGTCAAAGAGGATAAGAAAGAATCATCTAAATCGACCATTAATTAACTCACAGGGAAGATTATTAACTGCTTAGTGACTCTCTGAGTCGAGGGCAAACCATGGGTGAAGAGCTTTTGTTGGAATTTGACAAGGAGTGGATGTAAAGTCCTATGGAATATTTGTTAGTTTTGACTCGGAGCATCTTCCCGGGATTTGAGGGAAGCAGGAATTCCCCCAGCCAGAAAATTCCCCAGAATCTGAGAACATAAGAAGTGTCAGATCAGATCAGGGCTAAGATCCATCCCAGGCTTCAGTGCAGCTCAGAGAGGCCCCAACAACGGGTGGGAAATCCTCCTTTCCACCCAATCCTTCAGGAATAACTGATGGGAAGTCCCTGCCCACGGCAGGGGGTGGAACGAGATGATCTTTAAAGTCCTTTCCAACCCAAACCATTCCATGAATCCAAGATGTGGAGTTGCTCTGACTTCTGATCTCTTGTTTGCTTTTAAATTCCATTATTCCCATTTTAATTAAAGCTCAGTCCCTCTCTGCCTTCCCCCAACTTCCCGAGGTCAAATCCATGTCCCATGTTTCCCAGGGTGTGGGATGGTTGGTTCCCTGATTTTGGGATCCTTTCCCCCTTGCAATACCTAAAACCACAATAACACTTCCCCAAACTCCTTTCCTGCTCAAGGATAATGGATTCTTCCTGGCTCATCCCTTTTTTCCATTGGATATTGTCCGGAAGGGATGCAGGGAATGCAGCAAATATTTTAGGGTTATTGGGGGCTGATTCTTTTTAATAGAACTACTATTTTCCTTCCTGCCAACTCAGCAAGAGTTCCCTGAGCTGAGTGTGGGTCTGGAGAGGAGAGAAAAACTTGGAAGTGATAAATGCTGGGAATTAAAAGTGATCTAAAGTTGCTGTCACATTATAATGCAATTTTCAGCTCTGGTATCTCCTATTCTGCAGGATTTGGACAGAGATTTCGTGCCCCACTGCAAAGGGAGTGCTCACCCCCAATCCCTGCCACATAAAGCACTGACTCCTCATGGGAAGTGTTTCCAAGATCCAGTAATAAATAAGAATAATAAGGCCTTAAAGACATCACTAGGCAGAGCTGAGTGATGCCCACCTTGTCCTGCAGGGCACTGCTGGGGCACAGTCCCCTCCCAGGCTCAGCAGAGCAGGATTTGGGGGATTTATTGGAGGCAAATAAATCAGGAGGGGTCTGGGCGAGAGTCTGGCATTCCAGTGGGAGATGCCAGTTCATCCCACTGGCCCCCAAAATCCTGAGTGCAGAGGGAGGTGGAGAATTCCAGGCTCAAGCAGAGCTTTGTAGAATTTCTATAGCAACAAATGGAGCAGCTGGGATTGGGAAGAGGAGCCAAACTCCAGGCTCTGGCTTTAAATTCAAGCCTTACTTGATATATTCTCCCTACCCACTCCTTTCCCAGGGAAAACAAGCAGGCAAGGCTGGATCACTCAGGATAATGATCACTCTGCAGAGCATAATATTTTTCCAATTGGATTTCAGAGGAAATTCAATTGATCAGCCCTTTCCAGACTCCACACCAGCCCAGGGCTGCTTTGCATTCCAGACAGGCTCCAATCTCCAGGAAATGAACGCAGCAGGATTTGGGGAGTGCACTGGGTTAAGGCTGACATGATTTTCCTGTGGTGGGGCACAATGAGCAGTGTCCTGAGTGTCACCTCCCAGAGGGAAAAAGGGGAAAAGGAGCCTTTGTGTGCCTGGAAAAATGGGTAATTGTTGACACAGGGGTGGGGTTTATTCCTCGTTATTAATGATTTATTTTGGAGTTATAGGTGGAGGGACAGGGGAACATCCACACAGATGGATTGGGTTTAATTAGTTTGCTGAGGAGCTGCTGGAATTTCGGAAGTTTCAGGGTGTTGTGGATGTGTCCCAATGCCAGCACTGCTCACACCAAGGGGACAGTGCCAGTGGGAGATGGGATGAAGGAGCTGGGAAGGGAACAGAACTCAGAGGAGGGAGGGAAGGAGGCACCACAAACTCGTGATCCCCAAAATATTCCCTACAGTCCATCCCAGCTCCAATTCCTCCTCTCCTGTCTCTTCTGGAGGTGAATTTATTGTGACCCTTCAGTACCTGGAGGGGCTCCAGGAGAGCTGGGGAGGGATTTGGGACAAGGGCTGGAGGGACAGGACACAGGGAATGGCTTCCCACTGCCAGAGGGTGAGGCGGGATAGTGGGAAGGAATTCCTGGCTGGGAGGGGGGGGAGGGACTGGGCTGGAATTCCCAGAGAAGCTGTGGCTGCGCCATCCCTGGAAGTGTCCAAGGCCAGGTTGGAGCCACCTGGGACAGTGGGAGGTGTCCCTGCCCATGGCAGGGGTGGCACTGGATGGGCTTTAAGGTCCTTCCAACCCAAACCATTCCAGGATTCCAGGATTCTCAATGACATCCAAGCCAGGACCCTGCAAATGCTCCACTGCTCCACCCACTGCTGGGCTCCATCCCTGGGATTTTTCCAGGCTCCTCACCTGATAAAAAGTCAGGGATAAATCCTGACCTTTCTGGGAACCTTCAGGAGCAAAGAACACCCCAAGACTCTGCAGATTCCAACCCCAAAGTCTTTATCCAAGTGCAATTTCCCAGTGGATTGTGAACCTTGAGACTGCAAGGAAGGGATTAAATAAGTGGCTAAAGTTGAGACTGGTCAAGAGGGGGTTTAAGCTCTGCTGGGAGGGCAGGGAATCCATTTGTGGTGACACAAATGCCTGAAAAATTCCTGAGCTGGGACCATCCCCTGCACTGGGTGCACTTTAATTTCCCTGGGGAGCAAGTTGACATCCAGAATGCACCAAAATACTGTAAAACCCTGGAATGTTTTGTTGCCTCTGTGGAAAACAAGCCCCAAACACTTCCCCACTCATAAGATTTCCCTGGACATTTGCAGCTGAATTTTGTTGAAATCCAGCTTTTCCAAAAAGAAACACAAAAAAAAAACCCCAACCCAGGAAGGTGTTGGGTTGAAAATGAGTGATTTGGATGAGAAGTCACTTTTCCAATAGAAGAAAATTCCCACTGGTTGGAGGAAACCTGACAGACTTGCTTGAAATAATTTGGTTTTCTCTTGATTTCCATCAACCCCCTTCCCCACAAAGCCACAGAAAAGCTCTCCCTGTCTCGTGGTAAAACATGTTTTTATGGAAATGGAAGGTTTGGGGGGTGGGAGGGGGGAGGATTTGCCAAGGTGACAAGGAGGGAATGCAGCTGTGGG
Organism: Calyptomena viridis; assembly: GCA_013390005.1. Lineage (NCBI taxonomy): Eukaryota > Metazoa > Chordata > Aves > Passeriformes > Eurylaimidae > Calyptomena > Calyptomena viridis. The sequence continues at coordinate 11,441 of WEIV01024740.1, forward strand.
AATAGAACCCTGCTACAGATGTTTGCCTCTGCATTGCTGCTCCATGAATTCCCCGGGGTCTGTGACCCTCATTTAAAACACTCCCTCCTTTCCTTGCAATAATTCAACTGGGACATGACAAAAGCAGGCAGGAAAAGGCAAATATTCCAAGGGCAGAGCAGGAAGCCTGGCTGGGTGCTCTCCCCCCAGGCAGCTCCGAGCACTCCGAGCTCTGACAGCCCCGGGGATGGTGCAATAATTCACGGCAATAATTCTCTGAGAATTTTCCTCCGGACTGCAATTTCTTCCACTTCATTCCTTGCCTGTGTTTGAATCCTGTTTGGAGGCTGCAGCATTCCCAGGCTGTGATTGCTCTGATAAACCCGAGGTATCATTTCTGAGCCGGGCTGCGAGTGCCCATTATCCACTTGCACAGGGAAGATTTGCAATGCGTCACTCACACACGGCTGATTTCCAGCAGAACCGGCTCCTCCAGCTGAAAATTCCAGCCCCCAACCACGGCAAGAGCAGCTTCACCCCGGGACAAACCTTTCCAGGATGTGCTTTCCAGTCTTTCCCCCCCGGGAAGGAGCAGGAGGTGCAATCAGGAGGTCCAGACTGGAATGGGAGGAATGAAATGCCACCAAACTTTGGTTTTTAAGTGAGGAAACAGAGGCACAGAGGGATGTGCTGGAAATCCAGTGGATTTGTGGAGACCTGGGGTGGTGGGATCACCCTGAGGAGCTGTAGGGAAGGGAGCCCTGTTCCCAAATGTGCATCCCTGGGAGCTGCCAGCTCTCCCTTCCCTGCCTCCACAGCCTTTCCAGCTGGGAAACTGAGGCCCTGAGGGCCTTTCCTCTGCTTGGAACCCCCCCAGCAATTCCCAATAAAAGGCTTTGTGAAGGCTTTTTATCCCCCTTATAAAATCGGCTTTCCATGAAAGCAGCATCTCCTTGTCTCCCACCGGGATCTGCATCCTCGGGTGGTGGCAGAGGGAGGGGAGAGGTGGGATCTGCCCCCAGTGCCCCAGTAGGGAATGAAACTTCCAATTGTCAGCACAGATCCCGCCCGGATCCATCCCTGTCCACGGCATAATCCAGCTGGGATTATCCAGGGATAAACAGGGTCGTTTTTCAGGTTCTTTGCTAAAGCACAGCATTCCCTCCCTCCTGCCTGGCTCCTGCCTGGCTCCTGCCTGGCTAAGGGGGCTCTGCTGCCTGGGCAACAGGTCCCTGCGTCCCACTGCTGTCAATCAACGCCGAAATTCTGCAGGAATTCAGGAGTGGGAAGAGTTCGTCCCTCCCGAACCCTTTGCCAGGGAAACGGGAACAGCCGCCGGTGGAAAGGCACTTGTTGCTCTGTCTCTGCTGAGTGCTGAGCCAGGTCCCAGCGTCCCCACACGCCTTTGGGAGCTGGGAACCTCATCTTTCTGGTCCATTTATGCCTGAAATGGGAAATAGATTCCATAGGAAGTGGCAGCTACCGAGGGCAGCCCGGAGGCAGGAGCTGGAGCTGGGTTTGGGAGACTGGTGCTCATTTCCCTCCTGCCCAGCTCAACCTTCTGCCTGATTTCCCTGATCCAACTGCTCCTGGCTCGCTCCCAAAAGACTCAACTGCACAAGAGTCGCATTCCTGGGCTGGGATTCAGGACAACTGGAAGCCAGCAGCTTGCAGCTCCCAGTAAAACCATTCCACACCAGCCCAGCCACTCCCTCCGACTCATGCAGACCCCGTAATTCCTCCCAGCTTTCCCCGGAGGTGCTGCAGCACCAGCCTTGGGGTGGGATGTGGGCTTGGATTTGCCCTTGGGGACACTTGGCAGCAGCCAGAGGAATCTGAGGGTGGCAGGTGAAGAAACTGGGGCCAGACCAGGGCTGGGGGACCTTGGAGAGCAGAAATCCAGGTGGTTCCCTGCTGGAACAGGAGGCTGAGGATCAAGAGTGATGCAGGAATTGTTTTCTCTCTAACAGAGTGAGGGGAGCTCTGAAACAAAGCACTCACTGAATCCTTTCTGCCACTTCCCTGATCCTGGTAAATGACTTCTCCTTGTCCCTGCTGGGATTTTGAAGGGTGGCTGCTGAGAAGGTACTTCAGGCTGTGGATTTCTTTCCCAGGGTTTCCAGTTCTCCCTGTTCATCTCTGCACAGTTCTGAGGGTGATTGATTTCCTAAGTGGGTATAACATCATTTCTCCTTGGTGACTGACACTGTCCTGGGCTCCAGCCTATGGAATTATGGAATGCTTTGGGTTGGAAGGGACCTTAAAGCCCATCCAGTGCCACCCCTGCCATGGGCAAGGACACCTCCCACTATCCCAGGTTGCTCCCAGTCCATCCCCTGTACAGACAACATCCAGACAGGGAAGATGAAAGACAAGGGGAAATAGTGATTTTGATTGAGGCATGATTTGCTCTATTTAAGTAATTCCTGCATTTAAGGCACATATTTCTTTATAAATTGCCTGCTTTTTCTGTTCACTTTTTAAGCTGAAAATTGTTTCTGTGCAAATATTGAGAAGGCAGCTAAAAACCAAGTGCATTTCCCTGCTCAGAGACCCAGGCTGCCCACATGGAAATATTTCACACATCCCAGCTCTGAAGTCACCAGCTGATGCCTTGGACACATAAATTTTACAAAACCTTCCTCTGCTTTCAGTTCATCCCTCCCAGCCGTGTGTGTGTGTCCATGGAGGGAGAACTGGAAGATTCTAATCTGCCCCATTGCCAGTTTGATGGGAATGGGAATGGGAATGACCTTGAGCCCATTCCCTGCAGTTTTACACAATTTCTTTGGTTGTGTTTGAAGGCTGAGCTGCTCAGTCAGGGACAGGGCATCGACCCCAAAGGTGTTTTCCCTCCTTTGATGTCCAGAGGGGCCGAGTCTCTTCTCCAGCATCTCCCTGGAGCTGGAAAGAGGCTTTTCCTTGGAGACAGGCCTTGGCTCAGAACCAGCCCAGCCACTGGAACTCCTGGAATTAGTCAGAAGCTGAAGGAGAATCATTTCCTGGCAGAAGATTTGGGCAGACAGGGGGTTAAGGCTTCATTAGTGGCAGGGCTGGAGCCTGAGCTCAGTGGCCTGGGAATGTGCTGGGGAGCAGCTCCTGCCATGGATAATTACCAAGCCCTGAGTAATTTGGGAATACATTTCAATCTGTGTTCCAACAGCAGAGGTGATTGGCATTCCAGGGTTACTCCAATATTCCAAAGGAGTTGACAACAGGCTGTGGAGCCTGAGGGGGATGTGGGAGCCCTGGAAAACTCAGGTCACTCCACACTGGTGCTGAGCAGGGGGTGGCGTGTCCAGAATCCCTGCAGAGTTTGCCAGGAGGGAATGGCTGGGATGTCCTGGGAGACCCCTCTGACCCACCCTGTGCCTGGAGAGGTTCTTCATCCAGAGGGTGGGTGGGCACTGAACAGGTTCTCCAGGGAATGGGCACATTCCCGAGGCTGCCAGAGCTCCAGGAGGGTTTGGCCAACACTCAGGGACAGGGGGAATTTGGGGTGTCCTGGGCAGGGCCAGGGGTTGGGCTGCTGATCCTTGTGGGATCCAACTCAGGCTATTCCATGATTCCCTGAGGACACGGTGCTGCACCTTCCAGGCTGATTTCACCACCCTACAAAACACCAGGATTGGTTTTATGTGCCCTCTGCACAGACAGGGAAAGTGTTCCCAGCTCCAGGGATTTAACCATATTTCCAGGAATCCTCTGCCCCATCTCCCCCTCTCCTTTTTTGCTGCCATTATCCATTTGCCCATTTGATGGCAAGCTGGATTTTCCACCCTGGGAATGGGGAGGGAAAGAGCTGCTCCTTCCTGACACACAGATTCCCTCCCACCCAAGCAGGAAAGAAAAGAGTTTCCTGAAGAAATTGAGTTAAAGGCTCTTCAGTTCCTCTTTCACACTAAACTCTGGGTCCTCTAATTAAAGCATGTTTCCTTCCTACCTTGTTCCCTTTCCCCATTAATCCTTGGAAGCACTTTGACAGGCCCAGAATTAACCTGTCCCTTGAACAGGGGCACTATAACTGATACTCTGTTTGCATTTTCCAGTTTCAAAACAAATCCTGGAGAGTTCCATTAACTGAAACAACAGAATGAATTTCCCATTCTGCTTTCCTTCTTTTTTTGTTTTATTCTTCAACTGAAATTCCCAGCCAAAGCTGATCCAGACTTGTTTCTGTGTGTAAAAAAAAATGGATGTGGCACGTGGGGATGTGGTTTATTGGTGGGCTGGCAGTTGAATTCAATGATCTTAAAGGGCTTTTCCAAGCTTAGCAATTCTGTGATTCCATGAATCCTCAGGCTCACAGGCGTTGCTGCTTATTCAGGTGAGGGGCAAAGGCAGGAATCACCATGGGAAGAGGTGAAATAGAAATAAAAAAGAAAATACTCAGTTATATGTTGTTTTCCCCCAAACCTTGTATTTTCATCCCACCCACCCTGGGCTGAGTTCACAGCAAACCACATTCCCTTTTCCTGGGCTTTGAGGCTCCAGCTCCATCCAGCTCTCATCCCCCTGCTCCAGTGCTGGGAAAACCAGAGGGAATGGGTGGGAGCAGATGGGCAGCACGAGCCCCTCTGGAGCTGTGAGGAAGTGTCTGATGTGCTCTGGGAACAGGGACAAAGCCACAGACATGAGCTCAGCCAGTCTCTGTGCTGGAAGGACGTGATGGCACATGATGGGACACGATGGGACACGATGAGACACGAGCTCTTCGTGTCCCTCAGCCCTTTGTGTCCCTCCCTTCCCACAGCAAATGTGCTGAAAACAGACCTGAAGAGCCTGGTTGTCCCTCACTAATGCCAGGAGCAGTTTGAAGGGCTCCCTCTGCATCCCTTGGTCATTAGAACCCCCCGAATTCCCCCTCATTTATGGACTGCTCTGTTTAACCTCCTCCCCACCTTTTCCCAGCCCCACAGGGGCCCAGGGGCAGCTTTAATGTCACCTCAGGGCCATCGTGTGCTGGGGCCCAGGCAAAGCACCCCTGGGTGGGGATTGTCCTGCTCTGCTCTGCTCTGGGGGGGCTCACCTGGAGCCCTGGGGGCACTTTGGGGTGTCACGGTGTGAAAAAGGTCTAAAGCTGCTGGAGGGTGGCCAGAGTTGGGATGTGGAGAAGGGGCCACACAAGGCTGAGGGCACTTGGTTTGTTCAGCTGCAGGAGACTGAGGGCAGAGCTCAGTGGGGGCTGTAACATCCTCCCGAGGGGCAGCTCCAACCTCTGCTCTGTGTGAGCAGGGACAGCACCTGGAATGGCTGGAATTGGGTTTAGGTTGGAGCTCAGGGAAAGGTTCTTTATGCAGAGGGTGGGTGGGCACTGCCCAGGCTCCCCAGGGTTTGGGCACAGCCCCAAGGCTGCCAGAGCTCCAGGAGGGTTTGGCCAACACTCAGGGACAGGGGGGGATTTGGGGTGTCCTGGGCAAGGCCAGAGATTGGATTTGATGATCCCTGTGGGTTCCTTCCCTCCCAGGATATTCCACGGTTGTGGGGGTGCCCAGGCTGTGTCTGTGGTGTCCCACCAGACCGACAGTGGGGAGTGAGCTCCTGCCCCCCAAATCCTCCCAGGCCTGGCTGCAATCCTCAATCCAGCTCCCAACTCCCACTAAAATCCGTGTCTCAGTGGGAATCAGCCGGCAAATCCCTTGGGCATCAAAAGCTGGTCCTGTGCAAATCCAGCCCCAGTGATCAAAGCCAGAACTGACTGTTTTTACTCCCAACCTCTGCAAACCACGGCACAAAATCCCCTTTTCCTTGTGCTGGACGGGAGGCTCTCAGGCTCCCTGGCTGCTGTGGGAGGTGACCCGCTGTTCCCAGATAAACGGGGACTTCACCACCCTCTGGAATAATCTCTGTAATAGTCACTTATTCCCTGAATACGCGTTTGTGCTCCAGGGAGGTGAATGTGACGGTGCCACTAATGATCCAGCACAGCAGGGAGGAATCCCGGGGGTGTCTGTCCCTTCTCATCACTCCCACCCCGAGGGGGACACGGTCTCATCTCTCAGCCTTCGATGGTGAAAACCCTCCCAAAGCCCCGGGGGGCTGAGGGTGGGTGGGATAATTGAGCTGGAGAACTGGGAGCAATGGGAACAATCCAACACGCAGGGAAATCACAGCCCGGGGGGGTCCTGGGCTGCTCAGGGAGGGAGAAGTGTCAGCTCATAAACCCCAGGGAATGTGGGGGGAATTGCACTGGCTCTGGGGGTACCAACAAACTCTGAATTCCAAAGGAATTCCTGCGGGGAAGGGGTTGGGTGCAGCTCTGAGCATCTCAAGGGGGATTTTCTGTGTTCAGAGCTCACCTGGGGCAAGAGGTTTGGGTGATCCCAGGTTTGGGATGGGATCCATCCCAGGGGGGTCTCTGCTTTTGGCTTAGCCAGTTAGACCCAGCTCAGCTGGTTAAAACTCAGTCCTAATAACACCAAGGTTTAATCCCCTGTGTGGGTCATTCACTCAAGACTCGATGATCCTTGTGGGTCCTTTCCAACTCAGGATATTCTGGGATTCTGTGCACCACAAACACCCCCAAATCCTGCACAGGCTGAGGAGCAAAGCACTTCCAGCTCCTCCCTGTGCCCCTCAACCTGTAGGAGGGGAAAAGCTGTCCCACTCCTTTGGGATGCACAAAGGTGATGGAAAAAAAAACAGAAAAGCGACGTTTTTGTCCCTCATTTGCCCCCAGAAATCAGAGAATTGTGGAATCACAGACTGGTTTGGGTTGGGAGGGACATTAAAGCCCATCCAGTGCCCCCCCTGCCATGGGCAGGGACACCTCCCACTATCCCAGGTTGCTCCAAATTTGTCCAACCTGGCCTTGGACACTTCCAGGGGTGGAGCTTTAAAATCCATGTCTTCTCCTGCTGGAGAGGACACACTTCCAGTGCCAACAGTCCCATCCCAGCTGCTTTCCCAGGGATTTTCCAACACAGGGATGGCTCCCGTTCCAGCCCACTGGGTTTCAGGGCTGGGAGTATTTTCCCTCCTGACCCTGGTGATGTGCCAGGAGAGCTCCTGGCTGATCCTCCCTCTGCTCTCTCATGGTCCAGGGGAACTATTCCCTGCTCCTTGGGTGAGTCAGGGAAGCATCCCAAAAAACCCACATTCCCTGCCAGACAGCTCTGGTGGAGATTTCCTGAGCAATCCCTCTTGGAGCTCACTGGCAATTTTTCAGCCACCCTTTTCTTTTCTAACAGCAACAAATTGTGCTCTGATGGGGGAGAGCACTTTTTAAAAACTAGAAATGAGTCTCTTTCAGTGGAGTTTTGGGGGATTTGGATGAAGTTGTGGGTAGATAATCGTGGATTGCTCAGGACACAACGTGAGCAGCTGCTGAGGGTGTTGGTTTAACTGAGTAGAGTCAGGGAAAGAACCAGGATTGAGACTTTTGTGAGTCCTGGGGGAAGGATCCAACCTCTGGGATCTTCCCAGGCAGGGGAACAGCTCCTTCCTTGGCAGCTTTTTGGTCAGAGTTTCCGAGGGTCGTGGTTTCACATCAGCAGAGAGTGAAAATGGGAGTGTAAAACCTCCCAACACTTTAAAACAGCAATTCCCGATTCCCAGCTGTTCCCCATGGATCAGGGGCTGTTCCTGCTGGGGAAGGAGGGAGTGGGGGAGGCCCCTCTGCTGCAGGGCTGGGATTGAGCTGGTTCTTGGGGTCACAACTGGGAATGATGTACTGGGAGCACTGGTGGGCAGCTCTGGAAGGAAAAGAGAATGTGGGAATGGATATTGGGAAGGAATTCCTGGCTGGGAGGGGGGGGAGGGGCTGGGATGGAATTCCCAGAGAAGCTGTGGCTGCTCCATCCCTGGAAGTGTCCAAGGCCAGGCTGGAGCAACCTGGGATAGTGGGAGGTGTCCCTGCCCATGGCAGGGGTGGCACTGGATGGATTTAAGGTCCTTCCCACCCAAACCATTCCAGGATTCCATGAAGATGTTGGTGTGAGGTGAGGGGGAGAGTTACTAGTGGTTCAAGGTGATTCCACCACCCTGAGAAGACAATAAAAAGGAATAATTCTCTGCATCAAAGGAGCTGTTCCTCATGGAAAGAGAAGCTCTGGCTGCAGGACAAAGGTACTTTGTCAAACAAGGAGAAATATATTTAATTTTCATTAGTTACCACTAAAGTTCTGCCTTTCTCTTGTTAAAGAAACTCTTGAGACACCAAACTGAGAAGCAGAACTAACACCACAAGAACTGGATGAGGAATTGCAGAGAAAATAAACACTTAGTACATAAATAAAGAGCACCTCAGTGTTCACATGTCCTGCTTAGCAGGGAAGAGTAAACCTGGAAAATTAAACTGGGGGTTGGTTTGTGCCACAATGATTAAAAAAAAAAAAAAGAAAAAGAAGAGTCAAACAGTTGGTGAATTTCTGTGCAATGAATAAAGGAATGAGTTGTGTTTTCTCCAGAGGAATCAGGGCAGTCCAGGGGGAGGCTCCGTGTCTGTGCACACACAGCGTTGTTTCCAAACCTCAGCTCGTCCAAAGCAGGGAATATTTGCAGTGGGAAGAAGGATTGGAGAGATGAATTCAGAGGGGGAGTGGGATTTGGCAGCTCTGCCCCTCTGGGATCAGCAAAGCCCAGCGGTGTTTGGGATGTGGGAGCGATGCCCTGAGCAGCAGGAAGTGGGAATGTCATGGGAGAGCAGAGCCTGAGGGAAAAGGATTGTGTCCTCCAGAGCTCCCTGTGGGAATGGGAGCTGCAAAGGGAACCATCTCCCTCGGGAATGGGGCATTTTTACCTCTGTGCCCAACTGCAGTCAGAGCTGGAGGGGTTGGTCAGGAACGAGGTCCTGCCCTGTCCAGTCACTCCAGTGCTGCTGGAGCTGCTGCTGGAGCTGCTTCCCTGGAGCAGCTCCATCCCAGTGCCACCAGCTCCATCCCAGTGCCATCAGCTCCATCCCAGTGCCATCAGCTCCATCCCAGTGCCATCAACTCTGTCCCAGTGCCATCAGCTCCGTCCCAGTGCCATCAGCTCCGTCCCAGTGCCATCAACTCCAACCCAGTGCCATCAGCTCCATCCCAGTGCCTTTAGCTCCAATCCCAGTGACATTAGATCTGATCCCAGTGCCTTTATCTCCAATCCCAGTGCCTTTAGCTCCATCCCAGTTTCATCAGCTCCAATCCCAGTGCCTTTATCTCCATCCCAGTGCCTTTAGCTGCATCCCAGTGCCTTTAGATCTGATCCCAATGCCATCAGCTCCAATCCCAGTGCCATCAGCTCTGTCCCAGTGCCTTTAGCTCTGTCCCAGTGCCATCCAAACTGTGCTGAGAGGCAGAAACCCCGAGGGCTGGTGTTCCAACCAAACCCTAAAGCTCTGCCCCCTCCTGCTCGTGCCAGTGTCTGTTCTTGTGCCTTTCACCAAAGGCTGGGGTGGATTTGCTCCTGGAATTAAATGGGTCAAAGCCTTGGAGTGGAACGTGCTGGGCCCTGAGTGCAGGGACACCTCCTGAGCCAGGTCCTCCTGCACCCCAGAGCTCACAGGAGCTGAGGGGGATCCTCCACCTCTGTCAGGGGGTGGCTTTGGACACATTCTTCCTTCTCTCAGGGAGCAGTTCTGGGGTTTTCTCCTCTCAGGGAGCAGTTCTGGGGTTTTCTCCTCTCAAGGAGCAGTTCTGGAGTTTTCTCCTCTCTCCCAAGGAGCAGTTCTGGAATTTCTCCTCCCAAGGAGCAGTTCTGGAGTTTCTCCCATCTCTCAGGAAGCAGTTCTGGAGTTTTCTCCTCTCAGGGAGCAGTTCTGGGGTTTTCTCCTCTCAAGGAGCAGTTCTGGAGTTTTTTCTTCCCTCTCAAGGAGCAGTTCTGGAGGTTCCTCCTCTCTCCCAAGGAGCAGTTCTGGAGTTTCTCCCCTCTCTCAGGGAGCAGTTCTGGCATTTCTCCTCTCAAGGAGCAGTTCTGGAGGTTCCTCCTCTCTCCCAAGGAGCAGTTCTGGAGTTTCTCCCCTCTCTCAGGGAGCAGTTTTGAGCACTTTCTCCCCCCAAAATGCCCATTTCCATCCTGGGCCCACGGCCCTTCTCCTCTCCAGACATCCCATTCCCAGCAAAGCAGGAGATCTGAGCCCTGCCTGAGCCAAAGGGCAAAGGGACAGTTTTCCAAAGCCTTGTTTTCCAAATAAAGGTTTTGCCCAACCCCAAAGTGCCACCCTACAAACCCCCTGGGGTTCCTCAGCTCCTTTGCTCCCTCAGTCACATCCCAATCCTTCATGTCCACACATGGAGCTCCCAGTTTCTTCTTTTCTTTCATGGAATTCCAGAACAGTTTGGGTTGGAAGGGACCTTAAATCCCATCCAGTTCCCTGCCAGTTCCCAGGTTGCTCCAACCTGGCCTTGGACATTCCAGGGATGGGACATCCAGAACTTCTCTGCCCAACCTGTTGGAGCACCTGCCCCCACCTTCCTGCAGGTCTAAAAGTGGCAAATAAACCAAAATAAACTGAGTTTTTTGGCTCTCAACAGCTCAGAAATCCTCCTCCTTTTTTTTTTTTATGCCCCCAATTCCCATCCCTGCCTCCTGTGCAGGAGCAGGATAAGGAGCTGTGGGATGGGAGAGGCAGGAGGAGACAGAGGAGTGTCCCCAGCACAGGAGAAGCTGCTCCAGGCAGGCAAAAAAAAAGAAAAAAAAAAAAGAAGACTAATTAAAATGAATGAGAATTATTTTTATCTCCTTAAACAATTGTACGATTGCATTTTAATTAAAATAATTTTAAAACACTTCTCTCTCTCCTTTTTTTAATTTTTTTTGGGTGATTTTGCTAATGTATAGACTCATGTACTTATCAAAAATAGACAAAGAGCCTGCAATGACTTTTCCCTAAAAGGCTTTTAGTGGCAGGAAATTAAGATAGATATATATATGTGAGGATAATGGGCACAAAGGCAGCTCTGAGTTACAGCAGGCTGGGTCTGGGTGAGGTTTTAATTTTTTTTTCCCAGCATTTAACTAGTTTTTGATGTTGTAAAGACATTCTTGCATGTAAAGCTCTTTGCAACTCACAGAAACCTTTACTGGAAAATAATTGGGAGCCTCGATGTGTCCAAGGCAAAGGGCTGGTTTTCCTGGAGGTTCCTTGCACAGATCCCAACTCTTTCTGAAGGATTTCTGTGCCCTGTGTGCAGATGAAACCACTGCTGTTATTCCTGCTCTCTTGGGTGAGTGGGTGCAGGTCCCTGGAATTTGGAGAGAAAGGAAAAGGAAGTGTGGAAATGAGAAAGGGGAGGCAGATTTCCAGCTGCAAGTGGCTAAAGGATCATTTATGCCAAGAATCACGGAATCATCAAGGCTGGAAAAGACCTCCAAGGTCATCAAATCCAACCTTTGACCAAATCCCCCCAGGAACCCTCTTGCCTCACTTCTGGCTCAAGTCCAGGGACGGTGATTCCACCACTGCCCCGGGCACCTAAAATCACCAAATCCCTCTGGCAGTGAAGAAATTCCTCCAAATATCCAACCTGAGCCTCTCCTGGCACAACCTCAGGCCATTCCCCCTCTTCCTGCCCCTCTCCATGGGCTCCAGGAAGCAGCTGCTCCAAGGGCAGGAGCTTTGGCTTGGCAAGTCCAGGCTTAACAATGTTCCCATTCTGGGGCTGCTGATGCCTTGAAAAAACTCCAGGAATATTTGGAAATGTCATCTGACACATGGAGAGCTCGTCACTCTCACGCATAATTTGGCACAAAATGATTTTGCTCATTACACATCCCATTAAATTGTTCCGAGGGATTTTACTTAAATCACATAATTTAGGATGAGAAAGTTGGGGCTCTTCAGGCTGGAGAAGAGAAGGTTTTGGGGAGACCTCAGAGCACCTTCCAGGGGCTGAAGGGACCTACGAGGGAGCTGGAGAGGGAATGTTCATCAGGAATTGGAGTGACAGGACAAGGGAATGGGGTCAAAGTGGAAGAAGGAAAATGGAAGTTGGATATAAGGAAGGAATTCTTGGATGTGAGAGTGGGGAGGCACAGGGTGCCCAGAGAAGCTGCTCCATCCCTGGAATATCCAAGGCCAGTTGGAGCCACCTGGGATAGTGGGAGGTGTCCCTGCCCATGGATCTTTAAGGTCCCTTCCCACCCAAACCATTGTGGGATTCTGGGATTCTCTCAATCCCAAAGCCCTCCCAGGCAGAGCAGGGGTTGCCTTTCCAATGATCACGTTGAGAAATTTTTGTGGCACAAAGGAAAGAGGAATTTAAACCAGCACAGAGTCAAGAAACACCTCAAGAGATTTAAAGCAGAACATTCCAACACTCTGCATTGCTTTGAATTCTGGAATGAAAACTCCCGGATTTACTGATTTGTTGATTTGTTTGCTGGGTGGTTTGGCTCAAAAATAGAAACTCTTTTGTTTTTTGTTTATTTGTGTGGTTTTTTCCTACCCCGAAGGAATTCCTGAGCTTGGAATAAGATCATTTCTGGAAATAAAGCAGCAGGACTTGAGCCAATCCCACATGTGACACCATGGATTTATATCAAACCAGGGATAATGGCAGGGAATTGTCTCTCCAAGAAGGAAAACCATGGAAGTTCCTTCCAGCAGCTGATCTGATCATCCCCTTCCTGCTCTCAAAACCACTTGTGTCCCTTGGGACACATTCCCTGACGTGTCCCTGTGTAATTCCCAGAGCCAGGTGTGGAATAAAAAGAGGGAAGGACAGTAGGAATTATCAGCTGGATGATAAATGACACAGGAGGAAGAACTTCCCCAGGTGGTGTCAGACCAAAGTAGGCAGGATCAGAAGTTTGGATCTGGTTGGGAGGAAGAAAAATCCAGAATTTTTAAGGGATTTAAGGCTGATTCCAGGCTGGAATTAAGTCTTTACCAGAACTTCTTTTTCCTCTGCTGAAAATCTTCAAAAACTGCTTAAAAACACATAAAATAGGAAAAAGAAAAAGCGGATCTGCAAATGGAGAGGAGTTGGTGGGTTTGGCTGGATTTATCCCACAAAATTTGGGCTCCTTGGTGAGGTTTGGGGCTCCTCATGGAATGGTTTGGGTCAGGAATCACCTCTGCTCACCTTTCCTGGGAAAGGAATTCTCCTCCTTGGGACATTCTCCCACCACAGTTCTATTGAAACTCAACCTTTCCAATTCTCTAAAGAAATCTGAATTAGTTCAGTGAAAGAAAGATTATAATACAGGTGATGGTCAGGCATTTAATGGTGCTATAAAAGCATATTAAACCTTATCTCCAACATATTTCTCTGTCACCCAAACTCACCTTGAGCCCTGTCCCCTCCTCCCTCCTCGTGCTGGGCTGTGTCTCCCAGTCTGTATTAGCAGGATATTGAAAAATTTATAAAAATTATAAAAATTATCCTGTATTAGCAGGATATATAAAAAAAAAAAAAGGAGTTTAAACTCATCCAGGCAGAGCTGAGGCTGCAGCACAGGGCAAAGTTTCCCTCACTGAAAGGAGGATAAAAACCCTCCAGACTGAGTGAAATGTCTCTGAGGGGCAAAACCCACTTTTGTGGGAACTTCTGGAAAAGCTGGATCCTTGTCAGCATTCCATAGCCCTAATCCAGGGGATGAGGGGAGAAATCATGGAATGGTTTGGGTTGGAAGGGACTTAAAGCCCATCCAGTGCCACCCCTGCCATGGGCAGGGACACCTCCCACTGTCCCAGGTGGCTCCAACCTGGCCTTGGACACTTCCAGGGATCCAGGAGCAGCCACAGCTTCTCTGGGAATTCCAGCCCAGCCCCTCCCCACCCTCCCAGGGAACAATCCCTTCCCAATATCCCATCTCACCCTCTGGCAGTGGGAAGCCATTCCCTGTGTCCTGTCCCTCCAGCCCTTGTCCCAAGTCCCTCTCCAGCTCTCCTGGAGCCCCTTGAGGCTCTGGAAGGGGCTCCAAGGTCTCTCTGGATCCTTCCCTTCTCCAGGTGAACATTCCCAGCTCTCCCAGCCTCCTCCAGAGCAGAGGAATTCCATCCCTCTAATCCCCTCCCAGCCCCCGAGGATAATCGGGTGTTCCCTGTGTCCCTCTGCATTCCCACATTATCCAGGGCCTGGATTCCATCTCTGCCTGACATTCCTCCCCCTGGAGGAGAAATCCCATGTTTCTCCATGTTCCCAGAGCACAAAGGAACAACTTCAGCTCAAAATCAGAGTTCAGTGACCGTGTCCTTGTGCCCCCCCTGCATTCCCAGGAAGAGTTCAGGTCTCTTCCCAGTTTTCTGAGCCAGGCCTGGCCCTCACTTCTGAACCTGCTGTTGTCACCTGAACCATGGAAAAATAAAATTCCACTGCCCTCCTCCCTCTGATTAACAGAGTTCATTAAGGAGAAATGAGTGATCTCACTTGGCCCAGCAGCAGCGGAAAGGCTCCAAAGCTGAAGCAATTCCATGAAATTCCCGCCTCCTGTGCCAGCAGAACCCCAGCTCTGGTTCCTCACATCCCTTTCTTTGCTCCCTTGATGTGGGGTTGGGAAGGACAGGGTTGGGGCCGAGGGAATGACACATCCCGGCAGGAATGAGCTCATGGGGCACAGCAGGGAAATGTCTCCTGCCTTCCACATTCCCTGTGGCCTTGGGAAGGTCTTCCTGCTGCACCACTGACTTCCCTGGAATTTGGGGAGCCAATCCCTCCCCAGTCCCAGCACTTGAGAGCACCAACACAGAGAAGGTGAATTCTGTTTTTATGATATCTAAGAAATGGGCTTTTAAAACAACATTCCAAGCATTTCTTGCTCCATCCAGCTTTTTGGGTATAACACAGGGAGTGCCCACAAATGACATTGCAGCACAATCATTTTATCCATTTGCAAAAATAAAAAATACCAGCATTTGCTTTCTCTTTACAGCTTTTTTTCCCCACACGGTTTTATTTAGATTCAGCTCCCTTTGTGTTCCTTAAATATAATTATCACCTATAACCTCTTCTGCCTGGTATTTCTGTAGGAAAAATAATTTTTGTTGCCTTAACCCTTTTTGTTCTGAATGACAAAATTCATGTTTTCTCTGCAGAGTCACTAATGCACCTTATCAATAACATCTTATCAGCAAATGCTGCCTGGTTTATTCACCTGGATTTTACAAACTTCTTTCTCCAGTGTGAATTATGGGGCATTTTTGGGTTGCTGGTGCTTGTGGTGCTTCTGTAGCTGTGGCAGTTGGGGGGCTTTAATTACAGACATTAAAGGGAAAAAAACCCACTCATTAAATGACACAGAAAACAAGCAAACTGGCACTGTGCCTGGGAAACCATGTGAGCAGGGCTGGAGCAGCAAACAGGAACAGGGAATGCCAAAAACAGGATCCCTGCTGAGGAAGGACAGGGAAGAAACAGCAGGAAAGAAAGGAAGGAGAGGGTGAGGGTCCGAGGTGAGGGATGAGCCAAACTCAGGTCCTTCAGAGCAGCCGGGTCCTCCTGAGAGCTGGAGTGGGGGAATTGGAAGAAGAGCCTGGGAGAGACACAGGAGTCTCCTCTCAGCTCTTCATCAAGAGTTTGAGTCATTAATGGAGTCATTAATGAAGGTTTTTCTCCCCTGTTCCCCCCGATCCCCCTCTGGGCTGGACAGAACCCCTGGAACTCTGGCCAGGAGCCCGTTCCTCCCATCCTGGGAAGAAAGAGAGGACAAAAAGGAATCAATTTGTCCAAAGGCTCTTAATGAGCTGCTGCAGACAGCTCAGCCAAGGTGCTGATGACCCCCCAGGTTAATTAACCTGCAGCAAAACCCCGGGCCTTCTTTTCACTCTCTCCATGTGATTTTTCTCTCCCGTCCAACCCCTCTGCCCTGGCTGATGAGCTGCTCCCTGTGCCACTTCTCCAGGTGCTTCCATGTGCTCTGCTGGCAGATCTGGCACAGGACAGGAATTCCAGGAGCCAACATCCCTCCCAGGCAGCTTCATGCCTCATTTTTCAGTGCACTGTGATCGTCTGTGGCAGCAGCTCTCTGCCTCCCAGCCTGCTGCTGTCCCGGCTCCCAGAGCTGCCATCCCAGCCCTGGTCCTGCCAGGAAAGGCCCTCAGGGTCCCACAGGGCAGTGCCATGTGGGGTGGTGGCAGGAAGGGGCACACAGAGGTGATGCCATAGTGAGGAGAGACCCTTCACCCTCCCAGAATGGCCTCGGAGCTCTGGGCTGGTGCAGCTCCTCATGGAGAGGCTCAAACACTGGATCTGCAGCTGGATCTTCCCCTTCCTCAGGAATGTCAGGGACACATTTTGGAGCTTCCCTGTCATAGGCAGATTGAGGTCCTTTTCATTGTATCCCTAAGAAATGAGCCACGGGAGCAGCGAGCAGAGCCATGGAATTTCCAAGGATTGGGAAGAGTCAAATTCCTGAGGGAGCTCCGGACCAGGAGCCTCCCCAGAGGATCCTCCAGCTCAGCCTTGGGATTTCCAAGGATTGGGAAGAGTCAAATTCCTGAGGGAGCTCCGGACCAGGAGCCTCCCCAGAGGATCCTCCAGCTCAGCCTTGGGATGGCTCCTCACCTCCCAACCCCTGGGAGGGTGTTCCCTCTGGGAGAGGCTGTGGAGCTGAGTGGATCCCACCCCCGAGGGTGGCACCTCTTTGCCAGGGCCAGAGACTCTGCTATTTTTGAGCTCCAAGTGTGACTGGGATGGAGAAGAACGTGCTGCAAAGAGCTGCACCAACCACTTGCCGTTGACAATTTATGTCTCAGCTTCCTCCTCCACCCCCTCTGTTACACTCCCTGAAATCCTTCCAGTGCCCAGGAATTCCTTTCTCCTCCATCCCTGGTTGATGTGCTCCAGTTGATGTGTTATGTTTGCACAGATAGACTGAGAATTTCATTTTTAATCCCCAGGGAGGAAGAAGGGACGAGTGAAAGGGTCAGAAACAGACCCTGCCTTTCCCAAATTCAGGGGGGTGAATTGTCCAGGGAAGGGCCACATCCAGGGACAACTAAACCTGCAGAGCTTTGGGGTAAAGGACATGGTGATGGAAGGACATGGTGACAAAAGGACGTGGCCAGGGGGTAAAAGGACATGGTGACAAAAGGACATGGCCAGGGGGTAAAAGAACAGGGTCAGGGGATAAAAGGACATGGCCAGGTAGGGAAAGGACATGGTGACAAAAGGAGATGGCCAGTGGGTAAAAGGACATGGTGACAAAAGGATGTGGTGACAAAAGGACATGGCCAGGGGGTAAAAGAACATGGTGACAAAAGGCCATGGTGGCAAAAGGACATGGTGGCAGAAGGACATGGTGACAAAAATACAAGGCCAGGTAGGGAAAGGACAGGGTGGTAAAAGGACATTGTCAAGGTTTTAAAAGGCCATGGCCAGGTTTTAAAAGGCCATGGTGACAAAAGGCCATGGACAGGGTTACAAGGACATAGTGACAAAAGGCCATGGTGACAAAAGGACAGGGTGACAAAAGGACAGGGTGACAAAAGGCCATGG
>WEIV01024740.1:28844-65796 GCA_013390005.1 Calyptomena viridis
GGTGACAAAAGGACATAGTGACAAAAGGCCATGGTGACAAAAGGACAGGGTGACAAAAGGACAGGGTGACAAAAGGCCATGGCCAGGTTTTAAAAGGCCATGGAGGTAAAAGAAGAGCAGCCCAGTTCCTTGGAATGAGGCCATGGATACTCCACCTGGGAAGGTCCCCAGTGTGAGTGTGAGTGTGAGTGTGAGTGTGAGTGTGAGTGTGAGTGTGAGTGAGGCCCGTGCTGGGGGAGCTCTCCAGCCCCGGGACAGCCCTGGCACTGCAGGAGGCACAGCTCCCACCCCGGGGTGCTGGGCCTGGAGCTGCTGGAGCAGCATTAGCCATTCCCTTGGGAGAACGATGGAAAACGTGCCCTGTCCCCTGGAGCCCTGGCTGTGCTTCCCTCCCAGCTGGCAGTTCCAGCCTCTCCTGCCCCTGCACTCACTGCAGGAGGGGTTTATTTCATGCCAAAGCTTTCGTTAAACCCGACCAGCTTCACCAAATCCACGTTTTCCTTTCCACTCAGGATAAATGGATTTTTCAGCAGAGCAAGAGGCCAGTTGAGTTTTCTCCTGGGTTGATGCTGAGCTGCCCCAGTTCCAGTCAAAAGCTTCCAGGACCATATTTTTGATGTAAAGTCAGAGCTTAAAAATCCCTCAAAGGTTTGTCCAGCTCAAAAAGCCAGAATTCAACACTGGAAGTGGAAGTTGCCATTTGTTTTCAGCTCAAAACAAACAAAATCTCCTGAAAGAGGTTCTGAAAAATGAACATCCCTGAAATGTTCTTCACGTGATAAAAACATCAGTGAGAATAAAAGACATTAAGAACAATAGATAAAAATAAAAGGCAAGAATAACATAAAAGACATTAATAACTGTGGTAATTGCCTGGTGTTGCATTGGCAAATGTATTTGTCATCAGCTGGAACAATGACATATTAATATTAGTGTTATTTTCCTTGGTTAAAAGGTTGGCCATCTGCAGTTATTCACAATTATGGTATTAATCATTGTAATTAATATAATATAATATAAATATTAATATAATATAGTGTTATTTATAAAACAAACTTAGTGACCTCCCAAACTTTGCCACCTCCCAAATTTAGTGACCTCCCAAACTTTGCCACCTCCAAAACTTCAGAGCCACTTCCCAAAAAAAATCTCGCTCTTGCTTTTTGAAGCATGTGACTTTTAAAATGGAAAACTTGTCAGATTCTCATTTTTTAAGTGATTTTTGTGAGATTTGGAGCTGGAGGGGAGGTGTTATTTTTAAGTTGCTGGGTTTTATCAGTGCTGGAAGTTACTGAGCTGAAAGCTGAATCTCATCACATGCCTTTGAGTTTTGAAACTTTAATAAAAATACAGCTGCTCCTCAACTCCCAAGGAAACTTGGAGAGGTGATCTCTGACTACATGAATCAGCTCAGGAAGCCTTCTCCTAAATTTTTAAAAGTGATTTTTTCTGCCAGCTTGAAGTTTTTCTGGTTACCAGAGACAATCTCTGAATACTGAGATTTCCCTTCTGTTTGTTGGCTGTTTAATCCTCAATTTTTATAAGGAGTGGAAAGTACATAAAGGGTGTGATATAGTCCTGGAAAGCTGGTATTTTGGGGAATATGAGGAATACAGAATAAAATCCGTGTCCTGGTGTGCTCACCTGAAGGGGTGAGAGGAGGTGAGGGCAGTTCTAGGACTTGAACACACCCTGTGGTGTCTTGAAGGATTTTCTGGTGGGGAAAAACCTCCTTCCACTCCCTCTGAGAGACTGAAACTGGATCTTTCCCAGGGTTTTTGAGTATTATTACTAATCATGATGTGGCCTTTGAGCTCAGGCCTGGGTGGCCACGTGTCACCCCTGTCCCCTGGGGTGTCACAGCTCATCCTGGCCCTGCTGCTCCCAATCCCTCGGAAACTCCAAGGAAAAGAGGCCAAAGAAATACCAGGGAAAAATAGGAAGGAGATGAAAGTTGGCATTTCCCTCTCGAGGCAATGCAGGGAATAAAGCAGAGCCCTCCCCCCTCCTTCCCTCCCCCTTTTTTTATGAATTCCCATATTTGTTTCCTTTCCTGGCCCAGAAGATGGTTTTGTGCCCAAAGAAGTGGAATATAGACCTTTCTTTCTGCCTGACAGCCCCTGGAGTGTGCAGGGAGCTTCTCCTTTCTGCTCCAGCACTCCCAGGATGGCTGTGCCTGGCTGGCACTGGAGCACAGGCTCCTGCTCTGACTTCCCAAGCATTTCATGGAGCTGCTTCAGGCAGTTAACTCCAAAATAAGACTTTAGTGGTGGCCATTTAGGAGGGTTGGATTTACCCGGGGGTTGAAACAACAGTCTGCGAGATATTTCCAAAAAAAGGGATTTATTGTTTGCTTTTTCCAAGTGTCTGAAGGTCAGGGGTGGGAAAGAAGGATGTGGAGCTGCTGGAGTGACTCCAGGTGGGAACATGGAGAGGCTCCAAGGGCTGGAGCTGCTCTGGAGGAGGCTGGGAGAGCTGGGAATGGTCACCTGGAGAAGGGAAGGATCCAGGGAGAGCTTGGAGCCCCTTCCAGAGCCTAAAGGGGCTCCAGGAGAGCTGGAGAGGGACTTGGGCCAAGGGCTGGAGGGACAGGACACAGGGAATGGCTTTAGCTGAGGAAGGGTAGGTTTACATGGGATACTGGGAAGGAATTCCTGGCTGGGAGGGTGGGGAGGCCCTGGCACAGATTCCCAGAGAAGCTGTGGCTGCCCCTGGATTTATGGAAGTGTCCAAGGCCAGGTTGGAGCCCCCTGGGACAGTGGGAGGTGTCTCTGCCCATGGCACTGGATGGGCTTTAAGGTCCCTTCCCACCCAGACCCTTCTGAGATGATTCCATGGAATTGTCTCTCTCATCAGCCAGGCCAGGGAAGTTTGGGACACTCCCAATGTCCCAGGACATCCTTGGGATAAAGACAGAGTTTGTTCCTTCTGTCTCAGTATTTCTTCAGATCTGATGCTGTGGGACAAGGAGTCATTTAGGAAATTAGGGTGGAATGGGGGGAAAAGCAAAGGGATCTTAGGGAGAAATTGGTGGAAACACAGAACTCTTGGAGCTTGTGCAGCTCCTGAGGTGCCTGTTTAACTTCTTGACCACAAAAACAGCAGCTTAAATTTTAGAGCCTCGATTTCCTTTGTTAACTGCAATAAAACACCAGCTCCTTGCTTTGGGAGACTGGGCAAAGATTCCCAGAGCAGGAAGCTGGAAGAACCCAGTATCCAGCCTGTTCCTCCACAGCTCAGGCACCCAGAGCCAAGTGGAACTGCCCTGAAACCTCGAAAATCCTCCCCCATTCCCTGAAAAAGGCTCTGCTCAGGCTTGAGCCAAGTGGCAAAATCCATATTCCCTGGCAGCAAACTCAGAACTTTGGGACTAAATATATCTCAGCCTCCAGAAAAGGGAGGAAAATATAAATGAGCTGGAATGAATGAAGGGCCTGAGAGTTCCCCAAAGTCATTTCTTCTTGCATTATGAAATATAGAAGACATTTATGAGTCTAATACCAATATTGATGTTTGCAGGGACATTTGTTCAGTGCTTGGAGTAAATACCTTCCCAATCAATAGCAATAAATGCAGCTGAGTTTTTGGTGTGTCAGGTTTGGATTTGGAAATGTCTTTTCTATTCTTATTTCTTGCCTCCTTAGAAAGTTGAAGGGAGTGAATCATGAATGGACCATGGGATGGCTGAGACAAAGACAGGACCCATCACTGGCAAAGGTTTTATTGGACAGCCTGGGATTTATTTTTCTGCCTGCACTCCTCCCAAATTGTTTCCGTGAATCAATAGAGTTTAACTCATAACAGGCAAAATACAGGTTGGGTAGTGAGAATTATTTGATTATTTCCAGCTGAGGAAAAAGGGAAATGTGAGATTCCCTGAGCTTGGCTGGAAAAAATCTACTGCCTTGTGGCTGCATGGAGTGATCCCATCGCAAAAAGTCCTTATTCCATGGACATTCCTTGACCCAGCTCATTTTTCTGGGCAGAAAAATAAGCCAGAAATTAAAAAAAAAGCAATGGGAATATAATAACAGAATCATGGAATCATAGATGGGCTTGGGTGGGAAGGGACCTTAGAGATGATCTAGTTCCAACCCCCTGGAAAAAGGGATTTAGGGATAATCCTGTTTAATTCAGAGACAGACTGATGTTCTGACTTAACCTTGAAGTGGAGCCTTGGTTTACTGGTCAGACCTGCAGCAGTGCTGCCAATTCCTTGCACAAACCTCCTCCAAAGCAATTCCTGCCACTTCTGCTGAAGGCTCGGGGTGGTTGCTTGGAAAATTCCAGACCATTACAACAATAATCGGGATTTTGATGGGCTCAGACATGAGTATCCTGCCCAGGAAACTCTGCAAAGCTCAGCTGCTGACCCCGAGCTGCTCCGTGGGTGGGATCACTGCCCTTGGGAGTGTTGCTGGAGGGAGATCAAACGGGAATTGGGACAGAACAGGGGAAATAAAACTCTGCTTCTCCCATAAAGTGGCAGCCAGGCTTTGCCAGGCAAGGCAGACACGGCCTCATTTTTCAAACTGTCCCCTGGAAGAGCCCTGAAAATAAAACCGGGTTTTGTTGCTGACGTGGCAATAAAAAGCTGAAGCTGTTTGTGCTGACTTTGGGTTTGGTTGTCTGCAAGGTGTGGGTCATGTTCAGAGTGCTGAAATCAGCTTTGCAGTTTCCTTTGGAGCTGGGATTCCACTTGTCCTGGCAGGAGAGGACTGGCTGAGCCCGGCCTGCCTGAGCCCAGCCTGCCTGAGCCCAGCTCATCTCAGTCCAGTCACCACCCCGAGCTGTCCCAGGGACACTGCAGTGCTCAGGAGTCCTGGACTGGGAAACTGGAGCCAGGGATGTTTGATAGGCAGCTCCTGTTTGCCAGAAAAGCTGCTTTTACACCCCCAGCATATTTGTGTGGGAGAGAACCAGGGGTCAGCAGGGACCCAGGGCTGTCTTTGTTAGTCTGAGCTCAGGCTGCTCTTGGTGCAGACAAAGCCAGGAGTGGCACGACCAAGCTCAGGGATTTCAAAGCAATCACAGGGGGATTGAGAGCAAAAAAAAAAGCAGAAATGTTTGCAAAGTCTATTGTACTTTTTTATTAATGGAGTGGAAAAAAAATCTATCGTTTTCTGAGCCTGCAGCAGCCAGAGCTTTCCAGGCAGGGAGAGGCAGCAAATCCTCCCCTTTCTGTTTCTAATGGAAAGATTAATCAAATGCAGGAGCCTCGTTGTTTCCTTTGTGTCTCACTTGAAATGTCTGAATATTGTCAGGCTTGGAAAAGGGCTTCGCTTTGGGGTGGCAGAAGAAAGAGCCTGGGAAGGATCTTTGATCACCAAAGTGTGGGAGCAGCTCTGGCAGCTCTGCACCTCCTGGCAGGGGATCCCCAGCACTCGCTTTTTCCTTTCTTTTTATTTCCCTCTTGGAAAGAGCAGCATTTTCCAGGTGCTGATGGTTTGTGACAGGCTGGGGGTGAGGAAGGGCTTTGAGGAGCAGCCAGGAGCCAGCTCTGCTCAGCCCCTTCCCTCTCTTCCCACTTCCTGCAGGCAAATCCAAGTTTTTCCACTCTCCAGTGGATCCAAGACTTGTGTGGGAGGGTCTGAGTTGGACTCACCCCGTGTGCCCAGGGCTGGTGGGATCCCAGGGCTGCCCTGCTGCTCCAACAGATCCACTGACTGGAAAGCCAGGAGCAATCCCAGTGATTCTCTGGGAGGTTTTCCACTGGGACAATGCCTCTGGGATGTGCTTTTCCTTGTAGCCATAGAAACGGGGGGAATTTATAGGCACCACACGGTGCCTTTGGCTGAATCTCTTGGAAACCAGCAACGAGCCAGGGAATGCTCTGGGTTCCAAAAAGTGCTTTTCCTTCACATTCCAGAACCTTCCCTGAGGTCTGAGGGGCAGCAGGAGTCGGGTTTGGCTGGGAACAGCCAGTTCCCATGGGAATTTGGCTGCGTGGAGTCCGTAAGGAGCCCTTTGGACTGGGGAGACTGGGAGTGTTCCCAGCTGGAGACATCCCAGGAATTGTTCCAACACAGCAGTCTGGGGCTGTTTGGCACCACCAGCACTGGCACAAGGACATCTGCTCCTCTCCAGATGCTCCTGATGGATACAGGAGGAGACCTGGAGCATCCTGGGTCTGGACTGGGTGGTCTCCCACGTCCCTTCCAACCCAAACCATCCCGGGATTCCGGGATTCCAGGAAAGTCTGCTCGATTTTGGAGGGTTTAATTTGTACAACATGTAAAGGTCTAGTTCCAAATATCTCCCCATGCAAATGGGCTCCCTAAGAAAGGAGGCTTGGATTCCGTTGGAATCTTTCTTCTGGAGAAGAAACAGGCATTTAGAAACAATTTATAGCTTAAGACTCTAAAATTAAACTTGTCTCTAAAGTGAGTTTGGGTTCAAAGCCAGGACAGACCAAAAAAAAACCCTGAGTGAACCTGAAACTTTTGAAATAGAAAATCAGATTCGGATTTTCCTGGATATTTCCAGAAGGGCACCAGCTTTTCTTCTGTTCCTCAGTACCCGTCAAAAAGCCCTGAAGTCAAAACCCAAATAGCTCTGAACAAAAAGGCAAAATTCTGCAGTGAAAGAAGGGGTAGGAGGGAACATTTTCCCAGCAGCTCTTTTCAAAACAAAGAGGTTTTTCAGCTACTTGATCACAAGAAGGATGTGAAAAAAAACCCACACTAAAACAAAAATTAAGGGCTGTAGGTATTTTTTATGATCACAGAACTCCAGAAGAGCTGATTAAGTTCTTGTGAAATGCAGAAAACATCTGAGAAATGTCAAAGCACACAAGGTATTTCTGGTGTGACTGGTTGAAAAAAGGTGACAGCAAAGGTTTGGTACAGACACATCGGGGGTGAGGTGTCACCACAGGGACAAGGAGGGGCAAATTAAAAGACAATAATGACAATTAACTGTTCTTGCCATGGCTGGGCATTGTTGGGATCACAACAGAGGAGCCAAACCTAAACCTGGGCTTAGGTTTAGTGAGTTGGAAAGACCTTAAAGCCCATCCTGCCATGGGCAGGGACACCTTCATTATCCCAAGTTGCTCCAGGCTCTGTCCATCCCACTTCCAGGGGCTAAAACATCCCTTATCCAGAGGGTAAGAGCTGGATAAATAGAGTCTTCCTAAATATCCCCCACTAAACTGCCCCTGCCTTTGTCTCAGCCTCATTTTGGAGTGTTTCCCTACCCGAGGTGTTAAAAAAGAGGGAACTGCATTATTTAGGATCAGCTGATTTCTAATTTGGGGAGTGGGTGGAAAAGGTCACATCACCCAGTGAAGGGACAAGGAGCTTCCTCCTTTTTCCTGGCAGGAATCTCCCTGTGCACACAGGAAATCCAACCCAAATGAACAGGATTCCTTGTTTGTACAAAGCTGTGTCCAGGACTTTTCCTGCTCCAGGGGGTTCTGAACGCTGCAAAACCCTCCTGAAATTGCTCCATGGGAATGGGATTCCTTTCTAAAAGCCACATCTGGCCCAGGGGCACCTGGGAACAGGGAGCACAGGAGAAAAAACTGGGCATTTTTTAAACAAATTGAAAAAAATCCATCCAAAAAATGCCAAGTCTTTAAGAAGGGTTTTTCCTCCACTCCTCAGGTTGTTATTTCTGGCTCCAAAAGGAAAACACAGAGTCACAGAAACATGGAATCTCTGAGGCTGGAAAAGACCTCCAAGATCAGCAAGTCCCACCACCATGTCCAGCACTAACCATGTTCTCAGGTGCCAGATCCATGTGTTTTCTGGACACTTCCAGGGATGGGGACTCCACACTGCCATGGGAAGCCTGTGGCAATTCCTGGCCACCCTTCCAGTGAAGAAATGTTTCCCAATATCCACCCTGAAGAGCTGAACACCTGAAGGAGTTGGGTGGGGCCACTTTGCTCCCACTGGGCACAACCAGCCCTCTGATGTGGCTGGAATGATTCCCATCCCTCCCAGAACTGGGATGGCTCATTTCAGGTCAGAGAATCTCACATTCCTCCTATCACTGGACACAAACTGCCCTCTGAGCATCATCCCATGGGTCTGTGCCTGTGAATCCCTTGGATTGTGCCACAATCCCAAGCTTGGAAAGGGCTGTTCAGTGTGTGACAATCCTGGGAATGTTTGAACTCCACTGGCACAATTCCAAGCAGAAGCAGAGTTTGAGTGCAGGCAGGAAGGGCTCCTTAGGGATGGGATGAGCTGGTTTTATTTATCATTGTTTTCTTCCTTTATTGCCATTTTTAAGTAGAATCTTAAAAGGAGTGGTCACATCCCATCTCCAGCTGATTCCTACTGGGATTTCTGTCTTCATTCCCTGCTCTCCCTCAGTTCATCCACATGATTTACAGGCTTCAGGGGCACAGAATCCCAGAATTACTGAGCTTGGAAAAGCCCTCCAAGGTCATTGAGTCCAAGCTGTGATCAGTCCCCACCTTGGCACTGAGTGCCACGTCCAGTCATTCCTTGGACACTGCAGGGATGGGGATTCCACCTCCCTGGGCAGTTCCAATCCCTGACCACCCTTTCCATGAAGAAATTCCTGCTGATGTCCCAACCTGACCCTCCCTGGCACAACTTGAGGTCATTCCCTCTCCTCCCATCCCTTGTTCCCTGGGAGCAGAGCCCGACCCCCCTTGTTAATTATCTCTAAATGAGTCCAATAAAGTGACTTTAAAAGTGGCTTTTTTGGCCTCCTGGAAAAGTGTTTCTCCTTGTCCTCCAAGCCCAGCCCAGTCCTGCTCCAGAGCAGGGATGGGGAGGGATCCAGACATTAATTCCACGAGATCAGAGGCTGTTTGAATCAGTGCAAAGATTTACACCTTTCCCTGAGGGAATTGCTTTTCCCCTTGGGACCAAGCTGTGTTTCATTGCTCCAGCTGGTTTTCCAGCTCAGCCTCTCACAGTCCTTGGTGCTTTTTTTGAGAGGAGGGGGAGCTGAAACCTCAGACAACTCCAGGCATTGGAATAAACCAGCAGGAGTTGGGAAGGAGGGATGAGCTTTGGAGACCTCAGGCACTGGAGGCCACTTCCTTTCCAACATTTTGCATCTCAGGGCTGAAATCCTGATTTTCTCTTTGGAATTTCAACAACCTCTGGGGAGGAGAAGAGCAGCCTTGGCAGGGATGTGTTTTCCACTTGTTTATTGCTTCCAATAGAGCCCTGCAGGCTGCCAGGGCTGCCTGGAACACTCACATCCCATGGGTGGCTCCAGGACCTGTGGATTTGGCCCAAAATGTCCACTGGGAGTGTGAGCAGTTGGGTTTGTACCCGGGATGTTGTGGGCAGGAGGGAAGGGGGGGATTCTGCTCCTTTCCTGTGCTCAGGTGAGACCAGGGGAGATCCCACTGCTCCAGCTCAGGGTCTTTGGATCAGGGAGGACCTGGAGCTGCTGGAGAGAGTCCAGAGGAGGCCCCAGGATGAGCAGAGGGATGGAACAGCTCTGCTGGGAGGAAAGGCTGGGAGAGCCGGGAATGTTCACCTGGAGAAGAGAAGGATCCAGGGAGACCTTGGAGCCCCTTCCAGAGCCTAAAGGGG
Source organism: Calyptomena viridis (assembly GCA_013390005.1). Classification (NCBI taxonomy): domain Eukaryota; kingdom Metazoa; phylum Chordata; class Aves; order Passeriformes; family Eurylaimidae; genus Calyptomena; species Calyptomena viridis. The sequence goes on from WEIV01024740.1 coordinate 38,375, forward strand.
CTCCAGGAGAGCTGGAGAGGGACTTGGGACAAGGACTGGAGGGACAGGACACAGGGAATGGCTTCCCACTGCCAGAGGGTGAGGTGGGATGTTGGGAAGGGATTGTTCCCTGGGAGGGTGGGGAGGGGCTGGGCTGGAATTCCCAGAGAAGCTGTGGCTGCTCCATCCCTGGAAGTGTCCAAGGCCAGGTTGGAGCCACCTGGGACAGTGGGAGGTGTCCCTGCCCATGGCAGGGGTGGCACTGGATGGGCTCTAAGTCCCTTCCCACCCAAACCATTCCAGGATTCCATGATGGGATCTCTCCATATTCTCTCCAGGCTCCTCTGCACAGACCTGGCACAGCAGCTCCTCTTCCACACTATAAAAAATCAAGGTCAGTCTCTTGCAATGGCCCTGCTGACATCCAGATCTGCAGGTTTCTCTTCCTTGGGGATCACTTCTCCTCACTTTCCATTAGGCATTTGCTGAATCCAGATGTTCAGCAATGCTCCAAATTCATCAGCTCATTAACTGGCATAAAATCTGACCTGGCAATTTTTTCTACAACCTCATTTTCTCAACCCCAGATGAGACAGAGGAGTTTGAAAGCCATTATTCATCCCCTCCTGTGCCTGTGGTGCAGATAAAGAGCATCCCCGGGCAGGAACACAAATGAGAGGTGCCAAAAGGGAATATTTTGGGAGAAATGTGAAGGTGGGAGCTGTGCTGCCTTTGCTCACAAACACCCAGGGAGGAGGGAAAGGGTTGGGGTTAAGTTTTTTCATCCCACGTGTCCAGAGTGAACATGAGGAAGCAGGATTTGGGGATAGACAAGGATCTGCTCAAGAAATTGCAAAACCAGAGCAAAAACCTGACATTTATGGAGTATTTCTCCATGGGGAAAACAAGAGAGGAGGCTTAGGATGGCTCTGCTAAGCCTGGCTCAGCCAGGCCTCTGCTCTGGTCTTGACAAGTCAAGGAAAATGAAGGATAAAGGGCACAAACACTGGTCATTAAAATCACTGAAAATCAGAGTTTGAGGGACCTCAGGGGGTCTTTGTTTGCCAAAAAAAGGCTCTTGCAGGTTGTTTCCCCCTGGGGGATGCACATCCAACCCCTCCTGCCCCACTCCAGTGAGGCTGTTGCTCCCCCATTCCCAGGAAACTGATTCCAATATTTCATTGACCTCATCCCCAAGGAGTTTTCCCTCTGTCTCAGCCCAAATCTCCCTTGTTAGAAATGGATCCAACTGCTCCTTGTCCCACCCCAAAGCTCCTTGGACAGGGTGTGTCCTGGGATAACAGTGCCCAGGAACAGGAGCTTTTTGGGCAACACCTTTTCCTGGAGCACTGGATACAGCAGGGATTTAATCCTGGGAGATCCTTGGAATAACCAGGATAAATAACAACACAAACCCCTCCTTTTGCTGCTTTTCTCTGGTGAAAACAAGTCTGAGCACAGGGATGGGAAGATCCTGCAGCTCTGGGAGAATCAGGACTCACACTCAGGTGAGTTGGAGATTTTTGGGCTCAGAAATGGTGAAATGTCCCTTTTCTATCAAGAAAAACCACAGAAAATACCCCCAAGCAGCACCTGCCTTCAGGCCTGAAAAAGGGATTGTTTTCTCCTTTCTACACTTGTTTTTGGGAGCAGGAAGAGCTGAAATCCCAAATTCCTGCTCCACTTATCCTCCCTTTCTTCACGTTTCTCATTTGCTTGCCAAGTTTTGGGATACAAAGGGAAATCCATGAATAAAAAACTCTCCAAAATCCCACAAAACACCCAGAAAATAGATAAAACCAAAAGGGCTCCCTCTCCCAGCACAACTGGGATCCCAATTAGCTCCTGAATGCAGTGGTGTCATTCCCATTCTTTGAGCCTTTCCTGCTCCTTTGGGATCCTCCTGGATCTTCTCCCACGTGCACTAATGGGGATTGTTGCCTGTGAAAAGAAGGAACTCAAATATTTGCCTGATAAAAATCAAGATTAAGGAGTTATTTCCAAAAAATATTTGCTTCCACAAACCCTGAGCTGGATGTTGTGAGAATTTCCTGCAAACAGACGTGGAATTCCAGGCAGGGAATCCTGTAATTCCCATCACCCAAATATTCCTGGGGCTCTGGCAGCCTTGGGAAGTGCCCATTCCATGGGGAGCCTGGTCAGGGCCCAACCACCCTCTGGGAGAAGAACTTTTTCCTGGGCTCCAACCTCCCCCTGCCCTGGCACCAAATGAGCCCCCAAAACACCTCCTGTCCCTGGGGAGCTTCAGTGGTTTGAAACTTATTTTTCCTTCGCCTCAAAATGAAAAAGGGATATTTAGAAATACTCCCCCCAAGCAGAAATTTCATTTTGGGAACATCAGAAACCCTTTCTGGAAATGCTTCATTCTGCAGTGCTGGAGCAGGAGGGTTTGAGAAAGGAGATGTGATATATAAATATTAAAATAGCCCTAAAATATGGATCACATTCTATATTATTGAAATTCCTATTGCACCTCACTGGGTTCCTTAGAAACAATAGCACAAACCCAGAGTTAAATCAAACAAGAAGTTTGATTTAAGGGAATTAAGTGCCCTGTTTTGACTACAGATTAATTCCAGTTCCAAGGGTGAGTCACTCGCAGTAGATCTTCCCAGTTTGGAAAACAAAGGTGTGTTTTTTTCCTGAAATACTCTCTCATTCCACATCCCTCCCAGGTTGGAGCAACAGCTCCAGTTCCTCTCAGTGCTCCCAGTAGAAAAGTTCATCCAGGATGGGATAATTGATAATGACAGATATGGGGTGATCCAGGATGGCAGGAGGAGAAGAGGCTTCACCCTCTCCTAAAATCAGTAAGATTTTAGACTTCCTTGGAGACCTTCCATGGATTTCATGACCTTCTTTGAGGAGACTTTCCCTACTCAGACCCAGAAGAGCAGGAGCTGCTGTTTAAAGGGTGAACAAAACCACAATAAAGGGCAAATTTGGCCAACTCTGCCCTGAAAAGAGGTCAAAAGAGAGAGGTCCAAGTTTCTGGAAGAACAACTTAGTTTAGGAGGGTCGGGCTGGACAGGGCTTGGAGAAATCTGGGATAGAGAAAGGTGGGAATGGCTGGGCTTTGAGGTCCCTTCCAAACCATTGTGGAATTCTAGGAAAGGCTTTCCTGGGGCTGATCATCTGAATGCCTGGAGAAACCTGGGATAATCCACCAGGATCCACCTCCAGGCAGGACAGCCAGGAGTTAATCAGGGCCCAGCAAAGCCCAGCCAGGGATTAAATACCTTCTTCCAACCCATGAATAAGGAAAAATACACCCACTTTCCCTGCTTTCCCTCATTTCCTGCTCCTTTCCAGCCTCACTGGACAGTTGGGCTGAACTCAGGTTTAAGGATGATGAGGGAGCATCACTCAGGTTTAAAGCCTCAAATGATATTTAAATTCCAGCTCAGTCTCTCCGAGCCCGAGGAAAACATTTCCATCCCTTAAAAACAAGTGTTTTGATTGTGGTTTATGCCAACAACACATAAGCAATTGAAATGTAATAGTCTGTGGGTTCTGAGCTCATTTCTGCCTTGCTGGGGCTCGTGTTTTATGTCCTTAGGACATTAAATCATCCCCAGAGCCCCGTGTTTTCCTCCCTCCTCCAGCACTGGTTCTTTTATGCTACACTAAGTCTCTATATGGGAGATTAAGTTTTACAATGTGATGCCTCAATCCAATTTTTTTGGTGCCACTGTGTGTTCTGCAGAATTCCAACCCCACGTGGTTCCCACTCCAGCTCCTGGGAAATGCTCATGTTGCTCCAAATCGTCCCAAAGCAGCTTCAGCTTCCTAAAGCTTCCCATGGAAAGGTGTCCAGCAGCACCTTGGCAGGACATTGGGAGAAAAGTGGGAGGCAGGACAATGTTTAGAACTTTTTAAACCTGTATTTAGTATTTCTTTAACCATTTAAACCCCAGGGGTCTCACATTTGCACTGCAACATGTGACTGGGACAGGCTGGAAATGAAGGAATTGGCCACCAGGAATTTTGTCAGTTGTTTCTGCCAACACCAAAATATTCCAGCCTGGGACACCCCTAAGAGGCAGATCTGAAGCTCTGCCTGACTGGGAATTTGTTTCAACAAAAACGTTGCCATGGTCCAAACATTTAAGTCCTCAAATAAAGATTCTCTGGGCATTGAATCAGGGTCAGAGACTTGAGATTGAGAATAGAAATTCAGCTGAAACCAAATTTTGGTTTAATTTTTGTTTATTTTGCTTGGATATTTTTGCATTTTGGTTCATTTTTGCTTGGATCCCTCCCCTGCCCCACAGGAGGAGGAATTGTGTTTGGTTTATTGAATTTACACCATTTTAGCCACAGCTTAAGACAGAAAAACATTTGATTATTGCAAAGATGTGGCTGAGACAAAGCCCAGCTTGGAGTGAAGTCCAGCACTGCCCTTCCCCAGAGGGAGGGTCAGGAGATGCTCAGGAGCCCCAAAAATGGGCAAGAACAAGAAAGATTGAGCAAGAAAGACCATTGTGGCCTCTGTGACTGTCACCTGTACAGGGGTGAGGGGACATCCCACCCTCCTGCTCTTCCCAATCCCTTCTCTTCCCACACCTCTGCCCTCCTTTCCTTATCAATATCCCCCCAATGAGCTCCTCATTAAATCCCTCCACCATCTCCCTCTCAAACCAAAAGCACTGAAGAAAACAGGTTTATGTTTAAGTCCCACTGGGGGGTTGGATCTGCAGAGGTTTAATGGGACAAGGGAACATCCCCAAAGAGGGGCTGCTGGCCATGAGTGACCCCTGAGTTGGAAACAGAGGATTTGAGTTTTAATTTTAATATGGGGTTTAAGGTTTTAAGCTAAGTTAGAGCTTTATGTAGTTTTTTTTATTTACTTCTTTAATGTTAATGATGAGGTTGGAATTAAAAGCACAGTCACAACACTGGGGACAGTGGGACAGGGAGAGGGAGATGGCAAGTGGCACCCTGGACATGTTGGCATCTCACAAAATTAAACAAGTTTGTGGTTAAGCAGTGTTTATAACAGAGTGTTCTTAGGTCTAAGAACCCCAAAAATACCACAAGAAGACCCCTCGTGGGGCGGGGTCTGGGTGTGCTAATTAGTTAATGATGTAATGGAGATGTTTATTCATAGAGTAGTTTTGCATATGTATAATCCATGTCCATTTAAGCTTCGCTTCATGTGAGGGCGGGGGACAGGGAACAGGAGGGGTGAAAATCCTTTCTGTTTCCCTGTGGGAATAAATTTTAAATTTTACACTTTGCAAGCTTTGGAATTTCTTTAGATCGTCCACTCCTCAAATACAAATTGGCACCTCAGCAAATCAATTAGCAAATCACCCTATCAGGCTCCAAGCGACACGAAGGGAACCCTCTGTCAAGTGGAAATCAAGTTTGACCATCACTTGGAATGTCAGGAAATTATTCTGGATGGTGGGAGAAGCCAGATGGGGAGCAGGTTTCCTGCAGCACCAGGAAAGGGGGTGTTACAAAATCCCTGCACCACAGGGGAGCTTAAACCAGACCAAGGAATGTCTCCTGAATTTTTTTTTTGGGGGGGGGACCAGGTCCAGGATCCAGGGAATGGCTGGAGTTGTGTCAGGGCAGGGGGAGGTTGGAGCTCAGGATCCAGGGAATGGCTGGAGTTGTGTCAGGGCAGGGTTGGAGGTTGGAGCTCAGCACCAGGTGGTGCTTTGCCCACAGGGTGGGTGGGCACTGCCCAGGCTCCCCAGGGCAGTGGGCACAGCCCCAAGGCTGCCAGAGCTCCAGGAGGGCTGGGATGATCCTCTGGGACAGGGGGGACTCTTGGGGTGTCCTGGGCAGGGCTGAGGGTTGGACTCCAGGATCCTGGCGGGGCCCTTTCAACTCACCATATTCCAGGATTCTGGGTCCTTTGGAAGCTCTGGGGAAGAGCTGTTGGGACCAGAAGCCTTTCTGTGCCCCCCCAGCCTGGGGGTGCTGCCACATGTCCCCAGGAACAGCGAGAGGAGCTGCTGCCCCCAGGTTGTGCCCGTCCCTTCCACAGCTCTGCCTTAACTGACCCTCTGCCCCCCGTTTCCTGGTGATTTCCCTCCTCCTGGATGCCCTCGGGATGTGGAGCATCCACTGAATCATCTCCTTCCTGTGCACTCAGAGCCTCGCACTACCCATCTCTGCTCTGGGACCAGTGATGGGATGCAGGGAGTGGCTGGAGCTGAGTCAGGGGAGGCTCAGGTGGGACATCAGGAGGAATTTCCTCATGGAAAGGGCTGTCAGGCCGTGGAAGGGGCTGCCCAGGGAGGTTTGGATCCCCATCCCTGCAGTGTCCAATTCCTCTCAGTGTTTCCAGTAGAAAAGTTCATCCAGGATGGGATAATTGATAATGACAGATATGGGGTGATCCAGGATGGCAGGAGGAGAAGAGGCTTCACCCTCTCCTAAAATCAGTAAGATTTTAGACTTCCTTGGAGACCTTCCATGGATTTCATGACCTTCTTTGAGGAGACTTTCCCTACTCAGACACACAGAAGAGCAGGGGCTGCTCTCCAAGGAAGGACTGGATGTGGCACTCAGTGCTCTGGGCTGGGACAAATTAGGGATCAGGCACAGCTTGGACTCCATGGCCTTGGAGGGCTTTTCCAACCTCCGTGGTTCTGGGAAATATTCTCCTTTTATCACCAACCTTTGCTCTCCTGTGTTAATTTTCCACCTCGGGGTCCTGCTCAGGTGGATTCTCACTAAACTTGGAGCTCATGTGTTTTCCTGGGCATCCCAGTCACTGTCCCTTCCCCGGATCCCACGTGGGAGTTCCGGGAATGATCCTGGCAGCATCCCAAGCCATTTTTCCCACTGGATAAAAGGAACACCCCGAGGCCATAAAAGAGCCCAGGACTGTTGTCTGTTCTCCTGGAAACACTTTTGTTCCCACATGATTTTAGGGCAAAGAAACCCCCAGGACACAACTGGTTTGGAAGCTCCAATCATTGGATCCCCCATCCTTGGGTTCCCAAGGAGATGAGGCAACCAGAAAGCCTGGGAATCTGGGAGGAAGCAGGAAGGGATCTGATCCCTCTGGATCCATGTCATGGAGAGGGAGGAGGGAGCCAAGAGGCCTCAGAGAAGAGCATTTTATTTCAAGTTCTGTTGAGAGCAGTGAGGGAAAGGAAAGAGAGGATCCGTTTCTGACAAGGAATAAAATCCCTTGGGAATGACAGTTCCCAGTTGCTCAGAGAGGTGTTAACACTGACCCAGAGCTTCCCAGTGGTGCTGGAGCAGTTGGGAGCAGTGGGAATTTCTAAGGAAAAGTGTGGATGTAGAGTAGGAATGAGGTGAGGGAGGATGAGCTGTGGGATCAGCCATGGACTCATCCATGGATTCAAGTGGAGCCTCTGGAATCAGACTCCAGGAAGATGGGCTGGATGGGTTTTGGGGGATGTTTTCATGGGAGAAAGGGAATTGCAGAGCAGGGAGCAGGTTCTGCACATGGAGCTGCCTTAAGCTCAGCTCCCACCCTAAGGAAGGTTCTTCTTCAGTATCAGAGTAAAAAGGAACAACAGAAATAAAAGATGAATATTTGGTTTAGAAATTCTGACGCTCCCCAAGAAATTCATCGACATCAATAAGGGGTTTGGGAAACAGCTGGAAATTTTATTTACATTCCATTTCCCAGCAGAATATAATGATTGTGAGAATTACCCAGGGGGTTTATTCCTTGGGAATAAACCCAAGGAAACAAGGATTCCCCTCTGTGGNAGGGTTTGTTCCTTGGGGAGAGGGAGAGGGCTGGAAACAAGGATTCCCCTCTGTGGAATGTGACAGGCCCAGCTCAGGCCATGGGGGTCACTGCCCAAATCCCCCCAGATGTTTAACACACTCCAAAGGCACATAAACAACAAATGGAGTGGACAGAAATGCTGAAGGTCATTTCTGTGGCCAGACTGTGCAAATGTTCCTTTTCACAGCTTTTGATCCCAACTCTGAAATCTGTTTATATCTATTTAGCTTCAAAATGAATTGCTTTCTCCCCCAGCTCAAAAAACAAAACCTGCCACATAAAATAAACCACTCAGGCCATTATTTTCCCCATCCCTTCAGCAGAGAAAGGCCATTTATAGTGGAGGAAGGCGAGGAGAGCATTGTCTGCTGTTGCTTAAAAATACCTCCTCCATTTCAGACATGACTTTATTATTTCTTTTCTTGTTATTTCCTTCTTTTTTTGCTTTCCTAATGCAAGACAATCCTGCAGGCAACAGCCTGTGCCCAGGGCAGGTTCATCCTGAGCACTGAGTCAGAGAGCAGGAGGAAAAAATAGCCTTGATGATGTAATTAATGCCTATTTTCAGGAGTAGGTACAAAGGGCCTTGGATGAAGTCACTGGGCCTGATGGCTCTTCCCTTGTTCATTTGCTCCTGTTTTGTTTAATGCAGTATTTTAGTTTAATGCAGAGTTTGAGGGATGGAAATATAGAATTTCTCTTGTGTTTCTCTTTCTTCTCCCCCCCAAAGTTGGGCTGTTGAGGGGCAGGGAGGGAACGTTGAGGAGGGACCTTTGAAGTGGCCTGAAATATTGAAAAGGCTTCTGCAAAGAGCAAATCCAGGAAGGGAAAGAAAGGATTAGAGGCCAAGGCTGATGGAAAGAGGCTGAGGAAGAGAAGGAGGCTCAGGGGGACCTTCTGGATCTTCCCATTCCCTGCCAGGAGGTGGAGATGGGGGGTGGGATCTGCTCCCAGGGAACGAGGGATGGGATGAGAGGGAAGGGCCTCAGGTTGCACCAAGGGAGGTTCAGGTTGGACATCAGGGAAAATTCCTTCATGGAAAGGTAAAACATTGGCACAGGGAAGTCATGGAGTCCCCATCCCTGGAGGGGTTTAAAATCCATGTGGATGTGGCACTTGGGGACAGGGGCAGTGGTGGCCTTGGGAAGGGTTGGACTCGATCACAGAGGGCTTTTCCAAGCTGAACAATTCCAGGACTTCATGGATGTCACCTTTGCAGTCGTGGAGGCTCAGAGAGAACATTCCAGAGCTTGGGCTGAAGCTCAGCATTAACAACACCCCTGATGTTTATCCACAATTTACCAATTAACGGCTTGTTGCATCTACCTAAAAATACCCTTAAAGAGCCACTTTTCCAGTGGTGGCTCCTCAGTTTTTTTGGAATGGAAAAGCCCTTTCCATCCTTCTTGAACCAGAACCAGCCAGAGCAGAGAAATCCAAACCAAACCAAGGCACTTGAGTAAAGTTCTCTCAGTGAATCAAATGCTCACCAAGTGACCCTGGGGAGCTGCTGTGCTGTGACTTCACTGATGGAGGGGAAAAAAAAAGTCATTTAGGGCTGAGACTGAAGCTTTTTCATCTCTTCTAAAGCTTCCTGCGGGGTAAAATGTCCCGGTGCCAATCTTACAAAGGGTTTTGCAGTTGTTCCAGGTTAGGAAAATGCACTTTTAATGTTTAAAGTGAGGCTGTTTGATCCTCTCACTGTCTCACTCAGCATTTTGGGGGATTCTCTTGAAGGCTTTTCATCACTGCCTGGAAAAAGTCCCCAGGTTGGAGCAGCTCCTGTGTTTCCTTCTTCAAATCTGGCCAAAACAGCAAGGATAAGTTTTATGGATAAATGTGCTTAATTCTGGGATTTGGAACAACTTTGGGGGGATCTCCTGTGTTACAGGTGGTTTCTTTGCTCAAGACATTTGCCCTGGTCCCCTGGCCTGGCACCTCAGTTCTTTCTGCCTCTGCAGGTGATGCCTTTTCTTTCCCATTTTAATTTCCTGGGTTTCCAGGATGTCTCATTCTTTCACTCATTAAAATGAGCCCATAAGGCTCCATAAGGATCACATGGAAGCCCCTTGGATTGGAAGGACCTTAAAGCCCATCCAGTGCCACCCCTGCCATGGGCAGGGACACCTCCCACTGTCCCAGGTGGCTCCAACCTGGCCTTGGACACTTCCAGGGATGGGGCAGCCACAGCTTCTCTGGGAATTCCAGCCCAGCCCCTCCCCACCCTCCCAGCCAGGAATTCCTTCCCACTATCCCATCTCACCCTCTGGCAGTGGGAAGCCATTCCCTGTGTCCTGTCCCTCCAGCCCTTGTCCCAAGTCCCTCTCCAGCTCCTGGAGCCCCTTTAGGCTCTGCAAGGGGCTCCAAGGTCTCCCTGGATCCTTCTCTTCTCCAGCTGAANCTTAGGAACAACCATCCCTCTCGTTGGGATTCGGGCAGCCAAGGACCAGCAGCTGCACAAAGCACATCCAGCACTTCCCCAGGACTTGTCTTTCCAAGGGCTGCCCCTGTTTTTCCAGCACGTATCCTCCCTCCAGGGCTCAATAAAGAAGGGATTTATCCCACTGTTCTGCCAATAAATGCTGCCCACAAACCCAGGCAGTTCCTCAGCCCAGCTAAGACAGAACCTCAGCCTATTTTTTATATCTAAGGAAGCTCTGCAATTAATTCCTTAACCTTCTTCCAAGAGAACTCTAATTGCTGCTGTGGCAACGTAACAGGAGAAGCTGTTTCCCACCTGATGCTTCATTAACTTGACCCTAATTGGCCAAGTAAACACAAACAAATTGCTGCTCAGTCCTGAGTTGGGCTGAATCTCCTCCAGGAATCTGGACAGGACATGGAGAGGACTCAGTGCTTGGGACAGAGAAGCAGGAAATCCATCAGGTCAGAAAGAATCCTGAATAATTGACTGGGTGCTTTTGTGTCATGACCAGAAATATTAAGCAGAGAGTTGCTTAATTTATAAAAGGGCATTTTTTTCCCCTTTCTTTTATTAATGATGATTGGGAGTGAATTCAGGCTGCTCATTTTTCAGCCTTTGTGCTCTCAGTTGTCTCTGAGAATAAAACAGCAGAGGAAGATGCTGGAATAGAAACACACAAAGTGCTGGAAACCCTCAAAAACCTGGGAAAGGGGGAAAGCAGCAGCAGCAGCTTGAATGCAGGGTTAAATTCAGTGAGGTGGCTTCTGGCCAAGCCCAGAGGATGCTTTTGCAGGGGTTGGTTCCATGATCAGTGGCACAGCCCCCTCACCCACAGGTGGTTACAGAGGGAAAAGGGAGGCCCAGGCTGAAGTGGTTGTGAGATTTTATTGAATATTTGCTTTAATCCCACCCCTCCCAAGGGGCAGATTTGTGTCACACCCAAGTCCCTCCATTACAGACAGAGCAGTTATCCCAGCTGCTCACCCTCAGGTGGAATTTGGGGTGGGAATCATCTGCTTTAGGCTGAGCTCAGTCAAACCCGACCCCACTGACAGCGTTGACTTTGAATCCATTCCCACTGACCCTCAGAGCTCAGGTGGGGCATCTCTCCTCTAAACACCCTCCTGGCCCCAGCAAAGCATCCACTTTGACCCACTTTTGGAGGACAAAATGAATCAACAAATTATCCCAGGCTGGGTGGAAGTGCAGGTTGAATGTCTGGCAGGATCCAGAGCCAGCCTGGACCTGCTGGGGGGAATATCTAAATCCAATTCTCTTTGTGTCCTGGGTGTTTTCCTCATTCCCTTTCCCCCCAAATGCCCCAATGCAAGGACACAATCCCAGGATTTTGCCCTTTCAGTGCCTAAAAGCTTTCCTGACAGCTGCTGGGCAAGGGTTAAAGTTGTGTGGAGCTTTGGAGACAGGGAATAAAATGTTTACATCTTGGATCATTAGCTCTTCCCTGGCTGAGTGCAGAGCATGAAATTCAAGGGCAATATTTATCAAAGGACAAAAAAGGGTTGGAGACACCGAGTTCATCTCCTTGTTCATTAAAACTCTCCCAAATCCCAACTTTGAGTCCCCAGTGATCCCCGTCCTGCCCAGGGAAATCAGGCCCCAAGGGCTGCAGGGCTTGTTGTGCTCCAGCTTCCCATCAGATCTGCTCTGGCCCTTGGGAGTTTGCATCTGTAACTGCTATTTTTTTCCTTATTGTTATTTTTCTTATTATTATCTTGGTTTCCAACCTGACTTTAAATGAGAAGTAAAGGCACTAAAGAAAATCTGAGGACAATGGGGCTGTTTTCCTGCGTGTCCCAATTACCCAGAATTGAGGTCCTGCTGCTTCTTCTGCTCCATCTCCCTCCAATCTGATGTTGTCAAAAGCTTTTGTGCTCAGTGCCAGGACTTTTAGCCCAAAGGGAGGTGGGGAATCATCCTCTGTGTTTCAGTGGGAGGAATGTCACTGAGCAGGAGATGCTCCTGGATTTGCTCCTGCAGGTGTTTGGAGCAGGAGGATGCCCTGGAAAACCCAAATCTCCATTTCTCCAACTTGGTTTGTGTGTCTGTACCAAAAAGGGGCTGCAGTGAGCTCAGAACTGGGACTGGGAGCAGAGAGAGAGGATTCCTGGCATTCCTGGTCCTGTGCAGGGCCAGGGGTTGGACTCCATGTGGGTCCAGCTCAGGATATTCCATGGGACACAACCCAGGATTCCCAGGGAACATCCTGGCCCTGCACACTCAGGATCCATCTGAACATCCCACATTTTCCAGCTGCACTTTGGCATTTGAGGGGCTCCATTTCCCTGAGCTGCTCCCTTGGCTCCTCCACTCACTAATCCTGGCTCCCAATGATCTGGGCCAGCCTGGCAGGAATGATTCCCATGGCCCTGGGGGGGTTGGATCACTCTGTGGGGAGGGAGGGCACGAGGATTTGGGGGGAAATGCTGTGGTTTGGAGCATCATTCCATCCTTGGGGGCCAGGGAAGGAGAGGGGGATGCAGGGCCAGGCTTTCCCATCAAATCCCAGTCTGGAGAGGGAAAATCTGCATTTCTACAGCCCAGGATCTGGGGGTTAATGGCCCAGAGCTGCTCAGCACACGAGAAATGGTTTGTTCTGCAGTGGAGGGAAGGTGGGATGAGGGGAGGAGGGATGGAAGAGGGGGAGGTGGTGGAGGGAGGTTTGATCGTTGCCCTCAGTGCTCCAAGACTTTCCAGGGAGAATAAACAGGCAGGAACAGCTTGGGAAGTGCCACAGTGAAAGGACTGCATATGGCTGTGTTTTTCCAAACAGCAGGAAAAAAAAAACCAACCAAACAACCAAACAAAATATCTGGGAGTTTATTTAGAAAGGCTTGGAAAGCCCCTGGTAAACCTGAGGCATCTGTGTGAGATTGCTGGGATTTCAAAGAAATATTTGAGTGTTTCATTCTCCCTCTGTACGTGGAAAAGGGGAAAAATATTTCGAATGACCCCCTTGGTCTGGTTGTTTTGGCTCAGTAAATTCAGAATGATGGTTCAAAGTGGTAGGAAAAGCTCTTTTTATGTAAAAGAGGCCTGTCATTGGGGAAAACACGAAATCCCAGAGATGAAAACTGTAAAAAACCACTAAAAACAACCCCCTCAGCACAAACAAACAAACCAACCAAGCCCCAGCTCATCCCTGGAGTCTGAAACCAATGAATAATAAAAAAAAAAAATGAAGCAAAGCAGCACAGCAGGAGGAGATATTGGGCATTAAACACAACTGCCCAGCCCAGGCATTATCCCAGGAAATCATCTCCTTCCCTGGTGCAACTGGGAACCACTAAGTGGGAGCTGCAGTGTCATTACTGGGAGCTCCCACTCTGCATTGCCCATTTCTCTCCTCACCAGTTGCCTCTGGGGAAGGGTTTTCATCTGCTTTGGATGAAAGCAAAATTAAAGGAATCATAAAAATCTGGAGCTGGTTGTGTCCCAGGCAGGGAAGAGGAGGAGAAGGGAGATGAGCCTGTGCTGGTGCTCTCAGGGCTGTGCTGGACGTGGGTTTTCTCCTTGAGAGGCACCTGGGAGGGTTTGTGCTACAGAAAATATGGGATATTGAGCAGAAATACGGATGGAGGGGAAAAAAAAAGCAAACTCATATTTTTAGTGTGGCTCTAACACAGAAATACAATCACTGGGTCTGGAAATCAGAGTTTCCTTTGGGTTTTGCTGGGATGAGCCCAGGGAGAGCCGTGGCTGCAGGTTCAGGGGCTGGAATCTCCTCTCTCCTGGGTTTGCTTGTTATTCCTGTGTCTGACAAGAGGAGAAAATCTGTCAGCCTTGGGCAAAATCATGTTTTGGGGAAAGCTGCTAAAACACTTTTAACTGCATCCAAACTGCCTGTTCCTCCCTATTAGACACTTCCCTGGCAAACAGCTCCAGGCCTTTGGGATTCAGCTCCTCACCAGGAGCTGCTGGTTTGTTCCCTGCTGAGTGTTGGGCCCAGGGGCTTCCACCTCCCAGTTTGTCAGCTAAAGGTTGTTTGGAAATATCCTGCACAGATTTGTAAATCGTGGGATGGTTTGGGTTGAAGGGATTTTAATGCCCATCCCCTGCCATGGGCAGGGACACCTCCCACTATCCCAGGTGGCTCCAACCTGGCCTTGGACACTTCCAGGGATGGAGCAGCCACAGATTCTCTGGGAATTCCATCCCAGCCCCTCCCCATGCTCCCAGGGAACAATCCCTTCCCAATATCCCATCTCACCCTCTGGCAGTGGGAAGCCATTCCCTGTGTCCTGTCCCTCCAGCCCTTGTCCCAAGTCCCTCTCCAGCTCTCCTGGAGCCCCTTTAGGCTCTGGAAGGGGCTCCGAGGTCTCCCTGGATCCTTCCCTTCTCCAGGTGACCATTCCCAGCTCTCCCAGCTTCCTTTTGGTGCAGATACTGAGAAAAAACAACTGTTTTTCTCCAGCTCCAAAGGGATCCCTGTTTTTGTTCCCTGGAGCAGCCACCCCTTGTCCTGCAGCCCCCAGGAGCTGTTGGCAGCACAGAGCAGCTCTCGAGCCCCTGGGTGTGTGGAACCAGCCTTGGGAGCTCTGGCTGAGCTGATCTGGCCCGGGGTGACAGCACAGCCCCGGCACTGCTGCGTTTGTCCCCCTTCCCTGAATTTCAGCCGAGCAGGAGCCGGGCTGGACCGTGGGCTGAGCTGTTCCTGCAGCTCGGACAGGGCTCGTTTGCTGCTCTTTGGAGCTCCCTGCCCCCCCAGCAGCCCCCGTGCAAACGCCGGGGGAGGAATATCCTGCTGGAAGCTCCTCTGCACGAGCAGAGGTTTCATGCGGAGCCGTCAATCCTCGGGATCGGCGCCGGGGCTGCCAAAGAATTCCAGCTGGGGAAAACCCTCTTCCGTGTGTCAGAGCTGGGCTGGGGGGTCACTGCCACCGCTGTTCCGTCTGGGACCTTCCCCTGCCACCCCCTGCTCCCCTCCCAGCCCTGCCCTGCCTCCTTCCATCCTCCTGCTTCCAGACACTGTCCAACCCCTGCACGAACCACACCTCGTCCTCTCTCGCCTCCAGCAGCCCCTGAGTGGAGGCTTTGAGCCACATCTTTGAAGTTCTGCAGAGCCAGGACACTTTGAGAGTCTGGGCTGAAGGCTGGGGAAGGAAGTTGTGACCTGCAGAAAGAACTGAAAGCATAAAAAAAGCCCCCAGCAGACACCAGAACAGCACAAATGGCACAAAAATTGGCACAAAAATTGTCACTCCTTTGATCTCTCTTGCAGCTGAAGGGGTTGTGCCACCGTGTTTGGGCCCAGGTGTGGAAGCAAATTCCTGTTTCTCCTCACCGTGGCATCCTGGGATGTGCTCCCTTTCCCCCGTGGTGCTGGATGAGCTGCTGTTGTCTCCTCCTGCTCCCAGGGACACCAACAACTGCTGGGCTTTCATTCCAGACCTTCCCACTGCACATTCCAGGCCCCAAAATCCAACAGGAGCAGCCCCATTTGGAGCAATGTCATGCCCTGCACTGAAAGAATGACTGAATTATTTAAAGTGCAGAGGAACAGGGGCTGAGCTGGGCTGGGGGATTTCTCGGTGTTTGGGGGCTTGGGGAGAGGAGGGAAGTGATGCAGAGAAACATAAGCAGAGCTTTGAAGTGTCTGTGGCATCAGTTTAATTTTGGGTCCCACTTCCCCAAAACGTTCCCAGGGGATAGGAAGCCCTGCCCACTCCAGGTGCCCCAGTGCCACCTCGGGGCTGCAACTCAGGGGTCCCACTTCTGCCTTCTCTCCCTGAACCACCTGAACCACCTCCAACTCCTCAACCTCCTCAATAACCTCAACCTCCTCAACCATCTCAACCCTCTCGATCACCTCAATCACCTCAAAAATCTAAACCCTCAACCCCCTAAACCACCTCAACCACTTCAACCCTCTCAAAACCCTCAACCACCTCTACCTCCTCAAGCCCCTCAACCACTTCAATCACCTCAATAACCTCAACCTCCTCAACCATCTCAACCCTCTCGATCACCTCAATCACCTCAAAAATCTAAACCCTCAACCCCCTAAACCACCTCAACCACTTCAACCCTCTCAAAACCCTCAACCCCCTCTACCTCCTCAATCCCCTCAACCACTTCAACCACCTCAATAACCTCAACCTCCTCAACCATTTCAAACACCTGAACAATCTAAAAACCACCTAAACCACTTCAACCCCCTCAACCACCTCAATAACCTCAACCTCCTCAACCCTCTCAACCCCCTCAAAAATCTAAAAACCACCTCAACCACTTCAACCCCCTCAACCCCCTCAACCATCTCAACCCTCTCAATCACCTCAATCACCTCAAAAACCTCAACCCTCTCAACCACCTGAACAACCTCAACCCCCTAAACCACCTCAGCCACTTCAACCCTCTCAAAACCCTCAACCCCCTCAACCTCCTCAACCACCTCAATAACCTCAACCTTCTCAACCATCTCAACCTCCTCAACCATCTCAACCACCTGAACAACCTCGACAACCTCAACTCCTTCAACCACCTTAAAACCACCTCAATCATCTCAAGCACCTCAAGCCCCTCAATCCCCTCAACCACCTCAATCCCCTCAACCCCCATCCCCAGGATTCCCCAGCCCCACCTAATGCCCCCCAAGCATTGCAGAGGTGACTGTTGACAGGGGAAGATGCTCTTTCCCAAACTCCTGACTCTTCAAGACTCACCTTGCAAGGCTGTCCTCTCTTTAACCACCTCAACTGCTCCCTTCCTCTCTCGTTTGCATAATGAAAGCTCTGGGATTTATTTGGTTTTCCAGGGAGGAGCAGATTAACCTGCTTTCTGCCTGGTGATGACTCCAGAGAAGTCATCAGAGTTGCAGTAATAGGAAAAAAAAGCCTGGACTTACAATTTTGCTAGTGCCCACATAAAAGCCTCTCTGGTACATTTTAATAGGGCTGAAAGAGCTAAGAAAAAAAAATTCAGGCTGCAGAAAGGCATTTCTGACCTTGAGATATTAGGTCTGACAGCTGTGAGGGTTTAGCTGGGCCAGTCCATGGGTTTTTCCATGAGGATTTATCTCTCACTTCAAGATTTAGCACTAAATCAGGCTCTGCAAGGTGACAGTTTGAGGCAGGACTTCTGCAGTCCATCTGTTATCCATCCCAGCTGCACTTCCAGGGAGTCTCTGCTGCAGGAAAACCCCTGGATCACCAAAAGTTTGTGAGTGCAGCCAGTGTTGCACAATATTCCCAATGTTCAGGAGCAGCAGGTGGGAGATCTGCCCTTCCTGACCCAGGAATGGGGCTGGAAAGATGATTTACAGGCACCACTGCCCGAGGGGAGCTGGGCAGGGGGTGTGGGGCTCCTTCTGGAGCCTCTCCCTGAAGCTGTGCTGCCAAAATCCCAGTGGAATTCCTGCCCATTCTCACTGTGTCTGTGCTGACACTGAGACCTGAGTGATATTTTTTATCCCAGAATATCCTGAGTTGGAAACGACCCATCAGGACCATCCAGTCCAACTCCTGGCACAGGGACCCCCCAAAATCCCACCATTATCACTCTCAAAATGTCATTGTCATCCATCAGTGATCTCCAACAGCTACACAGCGACTGCTGTTCTCCCTTTTTGTCACTCCAAGAGGAAAACCAAACCTCTTTGGAGCAGAACCAGCAGAACACGGGGAGTTTCTAACCCATTCCAGCTGCACAAGCAGCTGCTGGAGCCCCACATCCCTCCTTGGATCCGGGGCTCTTGGCAAGAGGGAAAGCCAGGACTTATTTCAGGTGCTCACCCCTGGCACAGGGATCTTTTCCTGCTGATTTCCTCCTCAATGTCAGTCCATGACTGGTGTCACCCGAATGATTTTTGCAGGAAACGTCGAATTTTTTGTTTTCTTTCTTATTTTTCCTTTATCTCTTGTCCATTGAGGCTTTTTTTTTTTTAATTCCCAGCCTAAAATGAAACACTTTTCATTCTTCTTCTTTGTTTTCCCTTTATTTCTTGTCCATTCAGGCTTTTTTTTTTTGTATTCACAGCCTAAAATGAAACACTTTCATTGATGGTTCTTGGCCCTGAGTTATCAAAGAGGAGAAGCTCCAAAGCCTGGGATGCTTCCAGTCCCTCTGTGAACTTGGAGGAGAACTGGAATTGGGCAGGAATGGAGCTGGGAGAGGCTGGAGACAGAATGAGACATAATTTAAAGGACAAAGATCCCAGGACAC
Source organism: Calyptomena viridis (assembly GCA_013390005.1). Taxonomy (NCBI): domain Eukaryota; kingdom Metazoa; phylum Chordata; class Aves; order Passeriformes; family Eurylaimidae; genus Calyptomena; species Calyptomena viridis. The sequence continues at coordinate 56,710 of WEIV01024740.1, forward strand.
CCTTCCCTTCTCCTACAGGGGCTGTCACTCGTGAACACTTAGGATTGATCAGGATGACAAACAGCACCAAGTTGTGCCAGGGGAGGCTCAGGTTGGATATTAAGGAAAATTTCTTCCCTGAAATTTGTGCAGCCCTGGCACAGGGAAGAGATGGAGTCACAATTCCTGAGGGGATTTAGAGGTTCAGTGGGTGCTGCTGGAGGAGCTGCTCTTGATGATCCCAAAGATGTTTTCTGGCATTAATGGCTCTGTGATTCCACGGCTCCACCATCTGGAGGTGCAAACCTCCTCCTGTAAGGATGAGTGAACATGGATTCCCACTGGAATACAGCTGCCACGGGCCCTGGAAGGGCAGCCCTTGGAGCAGGGAAGGATCTGTGTATTCCATGAAAAGAAGTGGCTGAGAAACGTGATCCAGGCGGGATAAAGCAAAGAAAGGACTGGAAATAAAACCCAGTTGTGGTTCCTTTGCAGCCCGCGGTGATTCACTCCCTGCCCAGTTAAGGACGGGCTAAATGATGGTCATTGGGAGTTTAGGAGCGCAAATAATCCCTGGTTTGTGCCACAGGAACCACAGGGGGTGATGGATCGGGAAATCATCCTTAATGTGCTTCGGACACACAAAAGGCTTTCAACCCAACACAATACAGCGCTCAGGTTGTTTCCTTCGGCCATTAGAGGTCATTAGCTAATTAGTTGCTCATCCTCAGCCTCCTTTCGTGATTCCACGTGTCTGGGGTCAAAGCTGGACATGTGTCTTTGGAAACGTTGCTTCCTTTGGGATGAGGGATTTCTGAGCTGGCTCCTCTTCCCATCCCTCGGGAACGGGGCAATCCTGGATCACCCGTGGGATCACTCAGGGGGTCACTCCGGGGAGTTACAGTGAAGGTTCAAACGATCCTAAAATCAATATAGGAAGTTCTCTGCTGCTTCCCAGCTGTTTTCACTCGGACTGTCCAGATGTGAGGCTGTAGGAATTATTCTCTCCAAGAAGCTGGAGAAAATGGTGACACCATTTATACATTTATATAAGCTGGACAAAACTCCTAATTTCTGTCCTGTTGGAAACACAGAAATGTTAGGAGAAGTCTTGGAAACACTGAAGAATTTAAAGATTATAGAAGTGAGGAATATCCTGAGTTGAAAGGAACCCACGGGGATCATCCAGTTCCAACCCCAGGCCCTGCCCAGGACACCCCAAATCCCCCCCTGTCCCTGAGTGTTGGCCAAACCCTCCTGGAGCTCTGGCAGCCTTGGGGCTGTGCCCAAACCCTGGGGAGCCTGGACAGTGCCCACCCACCCTCTGGGGGAAGAACCTTTCCCTGAGATCCAACCTCCCCCTGCCCTGGCACAGCTCCAGCCCTTCCCTGGGGTTCTCATGTCCTGCTGGGATTGAAATAAATCACCCCCTTCCTTTGAAGGGTCTGTTGAGCTCACATTCAGCTCCAATCACCTCCAGACCCGTGGCTGGTTGGAAGCCATCCTGAAATCCCACATGGAATAACACTTTGGGAAGGGAAAGAGGCTCCATCTGAGCTGCTGGAGTGGAAGGTGGAGACACGAGTGAGGCTCCTGTTCCTCTGGATGTGCTGCACAGGCTGCACGGGATTGGCCCTCAGGGGACAGAAATCCTATCCCCGGACCAGGTCCAGTCCTAGGATGTGTAAACCTGCCCATTCCAGGGCAGCTTGAGTGGATCCCTCTGGATGTGGGGCCATTCCAGGTGCCATTCCCACGGCGGGCAGCATTCCTGGCACAGCCTGGGTGTGCCCAGCTGATCAGTAACACAGCCGTGTCCGAGGCATCAAAGGGACTGATGGAATCCTTTGGGATTCCTTTCCAGATTCTCCCAAGAGAGGCTGAGACCTTCAAAGCGTGGAACTGACTGCAAAATAAATCAACCAACTCGAGGAAAACTCTTAAACCAACAACAGGATGATTCTGATACGAACAAGAGGGACCCAGGGATGGGAGAGAAACACGTGGGAGCCACAGGGAAGGTCGGGCTGTGGGTTCTGTCAGGAGCTGGCAGCTCTGTAGGGCTGTGAAACCATGTCCTGAAAGGGCACATTTTGGCAGAACTTCCAACAGAAACGTGATGGCAACTTCTCCAAAGCCTTGGTCAGAACTGAGCTTTGGGGTGGGGTTGAATTCCTGACAGGAGGGTGGAGAAAGGTGGGGATCAGGTTCTATTCCCAGGGAATAAGGGGCAGGATGAGAGGAAGTTGCACCAGGGGAGGGTCAGGTTGGACATCAAGAGGAATTTCTTCCTGGAAAGGGTGGTCAGGAATTAGAAGTGCCCAGGGAGGCTTGGAATCCCCATCCCTGGAGGTGGCCAAGGAATGACTGGACGTGGCACTCAGTGATTGATCACAGCTTGGACTCGGTGACCTTGGAGGGTTTTCCAACCTCAAGGATTCCGGGAATTTGTGCAGCACCTCAGGGTGGTTTGTGCTGGGGAAAAGAAGCAGAAAAGGGGCTGTCACGTTTTTCCAGGGTGTGTTTTAATTCTGCCCAGGCAAAGCCACCCCTTGAGCCCAAACAAGGAGCTGCTCCCCAAACCCAGCACCACAGACACAACCCTTTCCCACTTCTCCCTTCCCAGCTCCAAGCAATCGGTGCTTCAGGAGCAGATGCCACAATCCATCTTCCCCAAATCTCTGGAGCTGCTGCAATTGCTGAAGGCTCCAAACCAGCTTCACAAACACTTTTAATGGACTCCAAAGTGTATTTGTTCGAGGCCAGGAGCCTCTAAAGCAAATTTGCCCAGCACTGGAGTGGTGTGACAGAGCTGGCAGCCAGGCTGCCATCAATCACAGCAGCCTCAACCACAAACCCACACGTGGGGAAAAAGCCAAAAAAAAAAAAAAAAAGGGAATATATTTAACATTTATATCTTGACTTTATTACAGCAAATGCATTTGATGTCCAAGGGATGAAATATATAGAGCCAGTCAAATTTCCTGCTTTGAGTAACACCCAGGATGAACTCAGCCCCCGTTTTGTTTAGTAAATCATTTACAAGCCAATCCTGACGGTGTTGGAGATGATCCATAAATCTGGGCTGAGCAGCTTCTTTCCAGACACTCAGCTTTTGCAGGAAACTTCATCTTCATATTCACAGATTGCTTGGCTCAATAGAGGGGAAAATTCTCTAACTTCCATTCTCTGGGAGGCTGCACTTGTTGGATTTTCAATGTGGGAATTCACAAAACAGGCTCTGGGATTCAGCAGGATGTGAAGAAAATAGTGTCTAACTTCCACTTAAACACGGGGTTTTGTGGGAATTCTTTTCATTTGTACGAGAGCAGGTGAATTGGAGGAAAAGGTGAAGGTGGGAGGGGTAACAAAATGCCTTTAAACAGGCTCTGGAGTGTTTTGAGGGCATTCCCAAAGATTTTTTTTGATTAATGGGGGGTTGTTTCCCAAAATCCCAGCCTGAGGAGTCTTTGGGTTGGACAGGGCTTGGATCCACCTGGGATAGTGGAAGATTGATCCCATGGCAGGGGTGGGACTGGATGAGCTTTGAGGTCCCTTCCAGCCCAAACCAGCCTGGGATTTTATATTTTATATTGTATTTTAATGTTTCTCATCAGTGGTGGTTTGCTGTCCTTGGGAATTGGCCATAAAGTTGGGTTTTCCCAAGCCTGGAGACATCAGACTTCACACATTGGTTTAAACCCACTGTGACCACAGGTTTTCCTGAGACTGAGGTGAAAGGAGTTGGGAAACACAAACACTTCACAAATCTCAGTCCACATAGAATGGACCTGCATGGGAAAGGTAATTTCCATAACTTTTGCAACAAAAATGAGTAGGTTTGGAAGCCACCAGCTCCTGAATTTGATTTCTTGTCAGGAAGAGTCGACATCGTTTATACAAAAGATTTGGGAAAGGTTTTGTCTTTCCATTTTTGAGGATTTGGGTCCTGTTTTTTGAGGAATTGTGACCTGGTTTTTGTAGGACTTGCAACCTGGTTTTTTAGGATTTTTGACCTGTTTTTTGAGGAATTGTGACCTATTTTTTTAGGCTTTGTGACCTGTTTTCTGAGGACTTGTGACCTGTTTTTTTAGGACTTGTGACCTGTTTTTTGAGGACTTGTGATCTGAGAGTGAAAAAACAGAACAGGAGAAGAGGGACAGGTCAAAGGGCAGTGACTGCACAGGGTGGGATTCAGCTCATGGCAAATATCCCAGTGGGATTTCCCATCACATCTCATCCATGTGGGAGACAGCACAGCCCTGAATTCCAGGCTGCCATCCCAGCCTTCAGTTCATGCAGTTTTGGCTTTGAAGAGGAGCAAAGGATTGGGATAAAGGGCTCAGGCTCCAGGGATTCAGCAATTTCCACAATGCCAAGGGGAAGGAGCATCCCAGGGCTGCTCCCACTCCTTCCCTTCATGGCCCTGAACCTCCCAACCCTCTCCCACGACCCTAAACTGAGGGAGAGGAAATATCAGGCAGAGAAATAATTGGAAAAATGGTTCAATCCTGTGGCAGAGATGGAGTGGAAGTGGCTCGTGTGATGAGGAAAACGCAGAGGAAAAGCAGGAAAAAGGGACGTGGGATGTGTTTTTTCACATGGAATTATAAAAGGATCATCTGGTTTAAGAGAAAGACAAGGAGAGGTGAGGGAATGACCAATTTTTTGGTTCAGTGGCTCTTGTGGATGGGAAACAAAAAGCCATTCCAGGGTGACTGAAGTGCTGCTTTTCCCCTGCAATGGAACATTTCGTGTGAGTGGCTGAGGGGGGTTTGAGTTTCCAAATAAATGAAACAGAAGGTGATGTGGAAACCAAGGGGGTTTTCCACACTTCCTGAAGTTAAAAAGGCATTTGAGGGTAGAGAGAATGACCAGGAGGCTCCTGGATATGTGGAAATCCCTCCCAGGGGGGTGTTCCTGACTCCCAAGTGTCCAAACTCACCGACAACCCGGTGGGTACAAACCCATCAGAGAGGAGGAACCTGCCCTGGGATCCTCCTGGAATGATGATTCCAGGCCTTTCATCACTGGGATATAGTGAAATACTTCCCAGCCCAACAAATCAGAGCCTTCCTGGAACAGGCCACAAACCCACCCCGAGGCTTCAAAGGCACAACCACAACTTCCAACTTCGAAGCGCATTCCCACGTTAAATCCGAGGGATTCATTTGAACTGAGTGGGAATTGTGGAATGTAAATGTGGTTTCCAGCTCTCCACCTGCCCCAGCTTTTCCCTCAGCAGTGTTCCAAGCTGGATTTAGCTGCTGCAGAGGCCACCTGAGGGATGGGGACCTGTGACCACCTCCAGCCCTTGTGCTGCATCCCAAGCCCCATCCCCTCTCCCACACGCTGATGGGATGGAATGTTTATTAAAAAGTGTTGTGACCAATTTACTGAGCTTTTAATTAAGCTGTCAGGTTGAAACAGAGCTGTCCCTTGGGAGGTGAACACACATTTTATGGTCATTTAATTTTTGCTTAGGATTTGAGACTTTACTTTTGGCACGCTCAGGATTATTAAGATTCAGGGATTTCTGCCCATTTGTGATGATTACAAGGCATAAATCATTAAGCTTAATCAGGTTGGAAGAAAATTGCAAAGTTGGATGTTTCTGGGGGATTTGGGGTTGGCTTGACACAGTTTTTGTACAAATCCACTGGGGTCGGGGTCACAGTTGTGTCACCCATGGGAGCTGGAATGAGGAATCTCCACCTGAGATGGGAGTGGGGTGTTCACAAAGGCAGATTTTAGCTTTGTTGGAACAGCCTCAACCAGGATGTGTTGGGAACAGGAAGGACTGTGTCAGGAAGGACTAAAGCTCTCTTAAACTGGAGCCTTACTGTGATAAATGAATTTGTGAGCGGCATCAAGGCTGCGTTTTTTTAGTGTCTCCTTCTGCCTCGTTCTTTATATTCTCTTTTGTCCTCCTCTGACCTCTCTTTTTGTCTCCCTGGGGCCCTTTGAGCAGCCAGGAACAGGCTGGAATGTGCCCAGAGGACGAGCCAAGGTCAGACAGAGCCAGAGGCTCCAGGACTCCTCTGTCTGCTGGAACCAGCAGGAGTCAGGAGCTCCTGGAGAACATCCCAGCTGGATGTTGGCACATAGGATGGGATGTCCTGGCTGCTCATTGTCACCTTCTGAGGGTCCTTTGTGGGGACCCCTCCTGCCACACTTGTGGCAGGTCAAAATGGGAATTCCCTGGAAGAGTCACAGCCCAGACAGGCACTGACAGGGAAAAAGTTCCTCCAAAGGGGGAATTCTGCCAGAAAAAATGTTGAATTCCAGTCAAACCATCATTAGAGAAGGGATATGTCTGAGGTACAGGGGAAATTGCTGGATGTGTTCATGGAGAACAGCAGGACCACATTCCCTTCCATGGTCATTCCTTGTCATTAAGCCCAGATTAATTAAGCCCCTATTTTTTCCCACCACTGCAAAATAAAGCAGTTTAATGCCTTTCTTGCAGGAGGGTTGTGAGATTTGCTTTGCTAATGACTGAAAAGAGCTGTGAGAGCTTGGGGTGAAAAACACATTAGGGAGGGGAAGTAAAATTAATGACATTTTCCCCTGAAGTGTCCTATCACTAATAGTGCCTGGAGATCACTTGGAGTGTCCCTGGTCTCAGTCACACACAGCCATCATTCCAATTCCCTCTGAGGTGACACAAGGGAAATTCAGATGCTCCTGGACATAAAAGAGAGTGTTCTCAGTGCCCTGCTCAGCCCTGCTGCTTAAAGCCTCTGTGCCTGAGTTATTTTGTCAGAGAACCAAAAAAAGCCTGGAAATCCAGACCCCCATTCTCTGGGAATTATCTCCTTTGTCCAACAGCATGGAAGGTCCAGCCCAGAGGTGGGAATGTGCTCCCAAGGGCAGGACACTGCCAGGGAAAGGGGTGGTTTTATACTGGGCATTGCAGGAGCAAAGACATGAAATCCCCTGGGAATGTGCATTTGGAAAAGGAGGATGAGGGGGAGGTCTGTGAGCAGAGCAGGGCACACTTGAACTGGAAAAGATGTTGTGCATTTCTCTGTAGTTTTGTGTCTGAGGTGCTTGAACTCAGCACCTCAAATCCTGGGATCAGTTCTGGGCCCCTCAGGACAAGGACATGGAGGGGCTGGAGAGTGTCCAGGGAAGGGAATGGAGCTGGGGAGGGGCTGGAGCAGCAGGAGCAGCTGAGGGAGCTGGGGGGGCTCAGCCTGGAGGAAAGGAGGCTCAGGGGGCACCTGGAATTCTCTGCAATCCCTGCCAGGAGGGGGGAGCCAGGTGGGATCAGGCTCTGCTCCCAGGGAACAAGGGATGGGAGGAGAGGGAACGGCCTCAGGCTGTGCTGGGGAGGGGCAGGTTGGATATTGGGAAAATTCCTCCTGGAAAGGGGGGTCAGGCACTGGCATAGGTGGATCCCCATCCCTGGAAGTGTTCCAAGAACGTGTGGCTGTGTGGGGACGTGGGTTAGAGGTGGAACTGGCAGGGTTGGGTTAGTGGTTGGACTGGGAATTTTTCCAACCTCACTGATTCTACAATTGTACTTTGAGGAGCAGAAATTAAAGCAAGTTGCTTTAGGGGCAGCCAGTGCCTCGGGAGCACCTCAGGTCCCACTGATCCCCAGAGCTCTGCACTTTTCCTGAGCTGAGGCACCTCCAGGGCAGCTCCTGCCTGTGGCTGCCTGATGCCAGGGGGGCTCAGCCCTTCCCTCTGGGCACTGTGGGCATTGCTGTGCCAAGGAAAAGCAGGATTTCTAGGGCGGAACCCCAAGGGATCTGACCACCCCAATATTCACCATGTCCCACAGGGACCAGCCACTCTTTCCCAAGGAAGGAATCATCAGTGAAATCATGGGAAGTGGCTGGAAAGCAAAGGTGCCTCCTCACCAGCTGCAGAAGTGACAAAATATTTCACCTGCTAAGTGACATTTGACATTTCCAAATGGCATCATTTTGATACTCTGTTCCATGAAGGAAAATAGAACATCACAATTTCAATTCCCCTTCCCAGCGTTCAGGACAAAACCCAGCAGTGAAATGTCTAAATCCATCCCTGGGTGGAAATCCAGGAGTGTTTAACTCTTGTTTTAGGAAAGTTGGTGCTTTTCTCTTTCCCATCCATCAAGGGAAGAGCAGAGCACGGGTGACAGGGGGACAGAGCAGCAGTTCTGGTGAGGAGCTGGAGATTAAATGTCTGAGAGCGGAGAACAAGGGGCTGAAATGTTCATTGCAGTGATTCTGCCCCAGCAAAAAGTGCCCTCGACATCCACAGGCACATCTTGGATCTCTGCTCAGCAAAATGGTTCTTAGATTACAGACACTCTTTAATCAAGAGCTTGTGATGAGATCTCTGCACAAATCAGGGCCTGTTTCACTGCAGAAGCTCCAGGGTGACCTCGTTGTACCTGAGGGGAGCTCCAAGAAACAGGGACAGGGACAATTTCTGGGGGAAAAGAGGGGCAGGAAAAAGGGGAATGGCTTCAAAGTGACAGAGCAAGGTTTAGGTGGGATATTGGGAAGGAATTCCTGGCTGGGAGGGTGGGGAGGCCCTGGCACAGGGTGCCCAGAGAAGCTGTGGCTGCTCCATCCCTGGAAGTGTCCAAGGCCAGGTTGGAGCCACCTGGGATAGTGGGATGTGTCCAATTCCCAGGGAACTGGATGATCTTCAATGTCCCTTCTAACCCAAACCATTCCATGATTCCATGGTGATTCTATGACATAACCCTGCACTTCCAGGGCAGCCTGGGGAAAACGTCAGGAATGGGATCACTGCAATGAGGGAATCACTGCAGGCTCCTGAAGGGGCTCTTCACAATGTCCAGGAGCACCTGGAGCTGCTGGAGCAAATCCAGAGGAAAACAGGGAGATGCTCCAAGGGTGGAGCCCCTCTGCCATGGAGCCAGGCTGGGAGAGCTGGGAATGTTCAGCTGGAGAAGGGAAGGATCCAGGGAGACCTTGGAGCCCCTTCCAGAGCCTGAAGGGGCTCCAGGAGAGCTGGAGAGGGACTTGGGACAAGGGATGGAGGGACAGGACACAGGGAATGGCTTCCCACTGCCAGAGGGTGAGATGGGATATTGGGAAGGAATTCCTGGCTGGGAGGGTGGGGAGGCCCTGGCACAGGGTG
>WEIV01024740.1:73387-120971 GCA_013390005.1 Calyptomena viridis
AACCTCAATTAACTAACCTCAAATTAACTAACCTCAAATTAACAACCTCAAATTAACCAACCTCAAATTAACCAACCTCAGATTAACCAACCTCAATTAACCAACTTCAAAAATCAACCTCAGATTAACCAACCTCAAATTAACCAACCTCAATTAACCAACCTCAAAAACCAACCTGAAATTAACCAACCTGAAATTAACCAACCTGAAATTAACCAACCTCAATTAACCAACCTCAATTAACCAACCTCAAATTAACCAACCTCAAATTAACCAACCTCAATTAACCAGCCCCAAAAACTAACCTCAGTTAACCAACCTCAGATTAACCAACCTTAAAAACCCACCTCAAATTAACCCACCTCAAATTAACCAACCTCAAAAATATTCCCTTTTTCCCCCTTAAACCCAATCCCACAAATTCTGGATGTGAAGGGTGGGGGGATAAGTCTCTTCATCCTTTTATTTGATGAAGCTCTTGCTGTTTGAACCCTCTGGGGCTACTGGAAGTTTATCCCCTGAATAACTGATATTCCAAATGGAGGGAGTGTGTGCAGTGGCCTCTTGGAAAACCAGGATTAAAGCAATCAGGGATCCATCCCATCAGACAAGTGTTCCCTTGGATGCTGATGGAGCCAGGGAAGGATCGTGCAGAGCTGGGAGAGGCATTTTACACCTCTCAGCCTTTGCTTTTGCCAGATTCCATGGGATTAGCAGCATTCCAGGCAGCAGTTTGCAGGAGCAGGGACAACCACTGGGGTGGAGGCAGGAGTGAGATCCTCCCATCATTCCATCATTCCATGGCCACATTCCGCCCTTGGCAGTTTGGGTGGGGTTTTCCTCTGCCACCAAATGACACAGAAACAGCAGGAAAAGGAAAATAAAACCCCTCCCAGCACAACTTTCTCCAGTTTTCCAATGAAACATTTCAGATGGTGGAAATGGCTCCATTTTGGGTGAGGCCAAACCTGGACTGTTGGGGTCAGTTTTGGGCTCCTCAGGACAAAAAGGACATGGAGAGTGTCCAGGGAAGGGAATGGAGCTGGGAAGGGGCTGGAGCAGCAGGAGCAGCTGAGGGAGCTGGGGGAGCTCAGCCTGGAGGAAAGGAGGCGCGTGGGGCACATGGAATTCTCTGCAATCCCTGCCAGGAGGGGGGAGCCAGGTGGGATCAGGCTCTGCTCCCAGGGAACAAGGGATGGGAGGAGAGGGAACGGCCTCAGGCTGTGCTGGGGAGGTTTAGACTGGACATCAGGAGGAATTTCTCCATGGAAAAGACTGTTAAACCTTGGAAGGGGCTGCCCAGGGAGGGGGTGGATCCCCATCCCTGGAAGTGTCCCAAAACCAAGGACATGTGGCACTTTGGTGAGAGTCACTCAAAGGTTGCACTTGATGTTCTTTTCCAACATTAATGGTCCCATTTCCCAACCTTTTCCTCCCTTGCTGTGCTCTGACCCTGTGCCTTCATTCCAAAGGGATGTGCCAACGTGGACAGGGTGAATGGTGGTGCCACCAGTGTGTCCAACCTCAGCCAAACAGCCCTTTGTGCCCTGGGGCAGGAATTGCATCCAGAGAAATCCATGGCATGGACTCCAGCTGCTCTTTCCTTCCTTTAGCACCATCCATGGCTTTATTAAAGGGAGGGGAGAGATGAGTTTTATTAGAAAAGAGGGGGAAAATAGAAAATAAAGTGGCTGATGAGGAGGGAAAGGTGCAGTGGGACCTGCAGGCCCTCTGAGCTCAATCCCCAGGTCCTTCTTGCCTCCCTGAGGATTTTTTCTCCAGGTTTTTTTAGGAGGAGAAGAGATGGGCTACACTGAAATAATGCATTAACATGTCTGTTTTCATACCCACTTCTGATTTTTTAAGCTGCAGCTCCTGTCAAGGTAAAGTGTGAGTGAATATAAAGAAATCATTTCTCCGTGGCAGAAATTTGATTCCTTTTTCCTGCCCAGTGCAGTGGAAAGAGGCTTTGGGAATTAACATGCTCTGAACACTCCTGGAAACCTGAGTGAGGAGAGGGGTCAGGGAGGGAACACCACTAATACCTGGTAGGAATTACAACAATTTTAGGCTGATTTTTCCTGCTCAAGGTGTTTCCAAGGCAATTTTGCAAGGAGCTTTGAGGAGGTGGAAGGTAATTGATGGCTGAGTTTTCGCCAGGTTGTCCCAGGTTTTCCTTTGGAGCTCAGGATCCTCAGGATGCTGAGACCTTTCCAGCCCCTGCCAAGGATTCCAGCAGCAGCATAAATCAGAAAGCCATGGAATCATGGAATGGTTTGGGTTGAGAGGGATCTGAAAGCCCATCCAGTGCCACCCCTGCCATGGGAAGGGACACCTCCCACTATCCCAGGTGGCTCCAACCTGGTGGATCCAGGGATGGAGCAGCCACAGCTTCTCTGGGAATCTGTGCCAGGGCCTTCCCACCCTTCCAGGAAGGAATTCTTTCCATAAATCCCCTCTAACCCTACCCTGTGGCAGGTTAAATCCTGACCTTACACACGTGTGATTGAGCCCCAAATCAAGCCCCACACGAACAAATAAACCAATCCAGCTGTTCTTGTATCCCATTTCCTTCCTGATGTGTTGCCAAGCACCAAGGAGCAGCTCAGGAGGGGTTGTTCCCCCTTCCATCCCAGCTCCAGTGACACAAATTCCAGCAGAGAAGGAGCAAAACCAGAGCAGAGCCCCGGGAATGATCCATTTTGGGGGGGAAATTGCAGGAAGATGATGGGAAGACTGAGCCAGGAAAGGAGGATGGGAGGGAGTTCTCTGGGAAGGCCCAGGACTGACGGTGCCAAGCCAGGGGAGGAAGTGTGGGAAGAGGGAAAGCGCCAGATGGGAGAAGTGGGTGAGCAGGGAAGAGGAGGGACATTGTTTTCCATCCTTTTTAGCTGCCCAGGAGCTGTAAATTCACTCTGCATTCCCCAGGAATTCCTTGTTTCTTAGCACAGGGTGTTTTCTTCCCCTTCAAACCCCCATTTCCCGGGATCATGTGGATCTGTGGATGTTTCAGGCCAATCCAGCAAGTTGCCAGTGACCTGCTCCACATATCCTTTATTTCCTGGAGAGCTGGGGTTTTCCAGCTAATTGTTTTCTGGGCAGGAATTATTGTCTTGTGGAAACTTAGTGTGTCGAGTTTGGGGATGTCTGGAAATAAAGCCGTGTGACAAGAGGTTTCCAAACAGCCAAAGAATCCCATTTCACATTCCTGGAGGAAGGGGCGGCTTGGAGAAGGAGACACTTCCCTTTTAGGTCCCTGTTTTGTGACAGGGAGATGAAAATGTGGGATTTTCACATAGCTGGGTGAGGGTTGAAGTGGATGTTCAGGATAAATGTCCTGCTGGGGCTCAGTGGGACGTTCCTGCTGCCCCAGGAACTCCTGCACTTGGAATCTCAGGCTTTGGAATCTCAGGTTTTTCACAGAATCCCAGAATGGTTTGGGTTGGAAGGACTTTAAATCCCATCTAATTGCCATGGGCAGGGCCATTTCCCTCTATCCCAAGGTTCTCCAAGCCGGGTCCAGCCTGGTTTTAGGTTTGTGCTGCTGTTTTACTCAGAGATCCTGATCCAAGCACGGATCCATCCAGGGATTCTGCAGCCAGTGTAGATTTACACTGGTTTTCCAAGTGGAGAAGAGCTTGGGATGAAGGTGAAGAGACCCCCCGTGGCAGCTCTGCCTGTGGGATCCATCCCAAAGGATCTCACCCAGGGATAAAACACCTTTGAACTGCATTTGGCTCCCAGTCTGCACTGATCAGTCCTTGGATTAGAGGGATTACCCCGGGCTGTCTCCTCTGATCTGAGCACTCGGGAATATCAATGAAAGGAAAAGAACTCCAAGCCCCAAGAGCCACTTAAGCAAGTGCTTAATCACTTAGTCCTGACTAATGGCTTGATTTGAGCCGGGATTAATTACAGGCCTTCATCTTCCTTGTGCCTGAGCTTGTCTTCTGCTTGGCACTTAAAAAGTAAGTTTTATATGAAGATCTTAGTCCATTCCCGGGCTCCAATAAAATGCCATCACCTGCAGTTATTAAAACTGAGACTAATTATGTTGGAAGCAACACTTGTGACTTCCCCAGCTGCTGATAAAGCACCTCCCTCCTGCAAGGAAACACTTTTGTGCCAAGCAGGCTGGGAGCAGACACAAAACCGGGAGTTCTATTCAATTCCACAAAGTCCAAACCAATTTTTCCTCCAAATTCACCCAAGACAACAGCACTGAGCAATCCCAGTGCTGGGTCTGTGCTCCTCCAGTTGCTCTCTGGGAATCAGGGATCTGCAAAGCAAAGATTAAATCATATTTAAATCACACCAACTGATCTCAGTTTAAGGGGCACAGACCATTAGATGCCTGCTGACACTCTGATTGCAAAATTATCGCTATTATTATTATTATCATTATTATTATTATTATTATTGTGTTTGTTTTCTTTATTGATGTGCTTATTAAGAATAGGCTGCTGTTGGCTACACACAGACTGATTTTTTCCTTAAATCTCAGTCCTGAATTCCTTGGTTTTGCTCTGTGTTGGCACCTCAAGGTGAGGGCGAGTTTTAGTAGGGGCTGGAGTTCATGGATGATCCAAAAATCGTGGAATCATGGAAAGGTTTGGGTTGAGAGGGACCTTAAAGCCCATCCAGTTCCATCCATGGGCAGGGACACCTCCCACTCTCCCAGGTGGCTCCAACCTGGCCTTGGACACTTCCAGGGATGGAGCAGCCACAGCTTCTCTGGGAATTCCAGCCCAGCCCCTCCCCACCCTCCCAGGGAGGAATTCCTCCCACTATCCCATCTATCCCTGCCCCCTGTGCTGTTCCAGTTCCACAGGATAATTCACCCCAGAGCTGCTTTCAAGGCTTTCCTGAGAATCCCCAAATGCTCCAGCTCTTGTCAGAAAGTCATTTGTGGAATCAATTATCTCCTTGGACATCCTGGAAGGCAGAAAGTGCTGGGAAGAACCTCAGGAATCAAAGCACTTCACACTCTTGTGTCTTCAGGGCTTGTGACTGTAAACAGCTGACAAATAGTGCTGGAATTCCATTTGGGAAGAGCTCTGTGCTCTGGCAAAGCGGGAAGGCTGAGCCACCGTGAGAACGTGGCACAGAAGGTTCAGAAGTGACTGAGGAGTGTTTGAAAATGTGACAAAGGCATTTCTGAGAAGTGAATCCACTGCAGTGAAAGTGTTGCAGTGCCAGGGAAGAGAAGAAAAAATTTGGGGTACAGCCCCAAACCTGCCAGAGCCCAAGGAATGTTTGGACAACACTCTCAGGAACAGGGTGGGATTGTTGGGATGTCCTGGGCAGGGCCTGGGCTTGGATTCAATGATCCTTAGGGTCCCTCCCAACTGAGGATATTCCAGGATTCCCTGACAAATAAATGTGTAGCAGCACAGTCTCACAGCTGGGCCTGGGCCATGGGTTCAGGAATCTCTTCCTGAATGCACAGGCAGCTTTTCCCACACAGAGATGGGATAAAAGGGACACATGGGTGGAATTTCAGGGGTGTCTGATGGGTTTGTCGAGGCCCTTTGGCCCCAGGGAGCTGCTTCTCTTTCCTTGGAAGCTGCTGTGCCATGGAGTGTTCCAGAAGGCCCTGGAAAGGCTGGAACACAGGGCTGGGGCTCAGCAATCCTGTCAAATCCCTTTGGAGCAGCTGGTGAGAGCACAGGGCACGGGCTGGGGACAGGAGGTGACACAGAGCCCAGGGAGGGGACAGGGCTGCAGCTCACACCCTCCAGGACGTGGCATTGCACCTAAAATTCACCTTGAGGCCACGGCTGACTCAAGGCCAAGGGCTCCTTGGGTCACATCGTGCCTCTGATTTCCTTCCCAGGGTTTCTTTTCCCTCTGGAAAAGTCTGTTCTGTTGGTTGTGTCCAGGGCAGTCACATGGGAACACCAAAATCCCGAAATAAAACCCAAGAGTTGCCCCAAGGTGGGGAAGGTGGGGAAAGGTGGGAGCTGGGGGGAATCTCATGGACTTGCAGAGATGGAAAGGGCTTGGAAAAAAGAGGGAGAGTGACTTTTTATATGGACAGACAGTGGTAGGAAAAGGGGAATGTTTTCAAACTATGAGGAGGGAGGTTTAGGGAAGGAATTCCTGGCTGGGAGGGTGGGGAGGGGCTGGGCTGGAATTCCCAGAGAAGCTGTGGCTGCTCCATCCCTGGAAGTGTCCAAGGCCAGGTTGGAGCCACCTGGGATAGTGGGAGGTGTCCCTGCCCATGGATGGAACTGGATGGGCTTTAAGGTCCCTCCCAACCCAAACCATTCCATGATTCCATGGTTTTAGGATCATCCAGGAACCCCAACCCTGTGTGAAACTGTCCCTCGTGTTGGGATGTCCACAGAGAGCCCAGGAGCATCCTCAGGAGGAACTGGGGAACAGTTCCCCATCCCTGTAGGGACAGGACACAGGGAATGGCTTCCCACTGCCAGAAAGTGGGTTTAAATGGGATATTGGGAAGGAATTCCTGGCTGTGAGGCAGGGGAAGCTCTTGCACAGATTCCCAGAGAAGCTGTGGCTGCTCCATCCCTGGAAGTGTCCAAGGCCAGGTTGGAGCCACCTGGGATAGTGGGAGGTGTCCCTGCCCATGGATGGAACTGGATGATCTTTCAGGTCCCTCCCAACCCAAGCCATTCCACAATTCCATGATTCCATGATCATGCCCAAAAAGGAACAGTTTTGCAGGCCGGGATTGTCAAAGAAATAAATCAAATTCCCCAGAAACCCCATGCAAGGCTCCCTATTGCACCAGCTCTGAACCTTTTCCCAGGTTTTGTGCTCCCTCTGCTCTCCCATTCCCGAGGCTGTTGTGTGTCCAGGGGTCACCTGAGCCCCTCAGAACCCTGTGCTCACTCCTGCTCAAATAAAGGCTTTATTCCTTCACCTGGAGCTGCTTCCCTTCAGCTGCAACAAAGGCTGCTCAGGCTTGAAAGGTAAAACATGACATTAAAAGCAGGAAAACCCAGGGCTTTTTCTTGAAAGTAGCTGCAAAAATGTAATTTCATGGACTAGGGGCATAATAGCCAAAGCTGAACTGTTCCAGCTGGGTAAATAATTCCTTCCCAAAGGTGCTGTGCTGGCTTTGAGGGCTGGAATCTGATCCCACTGGTGTCTCTCAATCACTGCTGCTCCCCTGGAACATCAATCCCTTTTTCTCATCCACATCCCTCTGCTGAGTCCTGACTCAGTTTTACTCCAGCCTGCTGGGAATGTTGCTCTGGGGCCAAACTGCACGAGGGCACCTGTGAGTGATGGCTCTGGAGGTTTCCCTGCTCTCTGCAGGGTGCATTTGTTGTTCTTTAGTGCTCCAAAGTCCTTCCTGAGAGGAGATGGATTTTATCCGGAGAGTTGTTCTCACAAGGCAAACAAAACACACTTTTGCAGCTGACTGAGATCCAAAGGGGGTTTGTCTCCAGGGCTACAAAGCCAAAAACGCCTCCCATGGAATATCAGTGCCAGGCTGTGTCTGTAAAGGAAAAATGAGAGGGTTTATTCCTTGTGATCTTGCTGGAGCCTGTTGGGAAGAGGAGGAATCCCCTTTTGGGACAGAGTGACAGACAGATGGTGGCAGAAGTAACAAAACCCACTTGCAGAGCTGGGTCAGGAGCCTTTGTGTGTCAAAATTGACCCCAAGTGCAGAAGAACCTCTTCCTTCAACCCCCCAGTGCCTGTGTTAAAGCAGAAGGATCAGCAGATCCACCCTCTCTCCAAAGGGAGGTAAATTAAGGAACATTCCCCAATGTTTAGGCAGCAATAAATCCCTGAGGTGTTTGGGCCCTTGAGTGACCTGTGCAGCTTTTCCCTTTTTCCCTTCACTGCTCAGAGAGGGGAGTTCAGCTTAGTTAGGCTGGGCTTTAAAATCTAAGGAGAGCTCTCTGAACACCTGGAATGGTGACCCTGTATCCAGATGTGGGTGTCATGGAATCATGGAATGGTTTGGGTTGGAAGGACCTTAAAGATCATCTCATCCCACCCCTGCCATGGGCAGGGACCCCTCCCACTGTCCCAGGCTGCTCCAACCTGGCCTTGGACACTTCCAGGGATGGGGCAGCCACAGCTTCTCTGGGAATTCCTTCCCAATATCCCTCTGGCAGTGGGAACCCTTTTAAGGAGGGTGCTTTGTCCCAGGAGATGGGGAGGCTGGAGCTGGGTGTGATGAACTGTTGGGTCATTCTCCCCTTCCAGAGGCTGCAGGAAGCAGGAGAAAGGCTTTGCTGGGCCAAGTGCTGCCAGGTTTGGCTTAATACATCCAGGACACAATGACACTCAGCCTGCAAAGTGGGTGAGAGGGAAAACAGGAGGAAATTGGGATAAGGAATGAAGAGAACCAGGAGATTTCAGGCTGAGCTTCAGCACAGAAAAATGGGTGTTAAAGATGAGAACCCATCCCAGGGGCAGGATGAGACCCTGGAGCAGGAGGAGCTGAGGCTGCACAGCCACCTGCAGTTCCAAAGTCTCTAAAATGTTTGGAAGTTGTTCTTTTAAAGCAGGGAGTCCCTCCTGTTACAGCACAGGGAACAAAGCTGAGCTCTTTGTCTCTGACATAAAGTGACAACCCCGTGCTGGCAACACACACAGAGAGAGAAAACAGCTCTGGTGGCACCAGCAGAGGAGAGGAGAGGCTGCCACCAGCCAAAAAATGACTCTGGAATGGGAAAAAGCCTGGGATGTTCAAGGAAAAGGGAGACAAACTCTGCTGTCAACTGGGGTGAGATCTGAGGGCAGCAAGGGCACAGCCTGGATTTGTTTGGCACCCAGGGAATGTGTGTGGAGGAGGCACCTGCACTGACAGGCACCTCTGGGGCAGCTGAGGGGTTTCTTTTCCCTCGGGATTTTCCAGTGAATGAAGGAAGAAGGGCTGGGATGTGGAGAAATGAGGGGCTGCCAGGTGTGGTACAGAATTTTAGGGTGTCCTGGTGCTCCCCCAGGCACAGCCCCCTGTGCAGAAGGGCTGGCAGGGAGTGTCTGGGTGTCCGAGGTGTTCCATGGGCCAGGGAAGGTGGACAAGCTGGGCAATATTCTCTATAAATGACCATTATTATGGAAAAATGCAGAAATCTTGAAATGTGACCCTTGAGAACAAAGGCCTCGTCCAGGTTTTCTCCTGGGGAAATGCTGTTGGCATCCACAGATCTCCCCAGTGCCTTGTTTGCTGGTGAAGGAAAAAATCAAATGGATTGGGGGAAAAAATCCAGTTTCCAACTGAAATGGTCATTTAGTTGTACTCAGAAAACTTGTGGCCTCTGCTTTTCCCACTGAGGTGGGAAGGGGTGGCCAGGGGGGATGAGGGGAAGGAGAGGTTCCATGTCCTCTTTGTCCTTTCTTTTCCACATTTCCAGACATGGAAAAAGGCTCAAGGAGAGGTAAAACCCCCAGTTGTTTCCACATCCAACCCCAGAACCCCCATCCCACATCCCTGCCCCTGCCAAGCAGCATTCCACCCATCCCAGGCCATGCTCAGCCCTCCTTCCCAAATCAATCCAAGATCTTTGGTAAGGACTGGATGGGCAGGACAGGGGATAATCACTAAATCTTTGGGGAATTGACTGGGGCTGAGGAAAAAGCCTGGAGAGTGGGATGTGCTGCCTTGAAATGGAGGGTCAAGAGTGGTCCCATCCCAGACCAACAGCTGGAAAGGAGCAATGACATCATTCCATCCATCCCAGGCCATGCTCAGCCCTCCTTCCCAAATCAATCCAAGATCTTTGGTAAGGACTGGATGGGCAGGACAGGGGATAATCACTAAATCTTTGGGGAGCTGAATGGGGCTGAGGAAAAAGCTTGGAGAGTGGGATGTGCTGCCTTGAAATGGAGGGAAGAACACGGTGCCATCCTGCACTGACACAGAGCAATGACATCATTCCACACATCCCAGGCCATGCTCAGCCCTCCTTCCCAAATCAATCCAAGATCTTTGGTAAGGACTGGATGGGCAGGATGGGATAATCACTAAACCTTTGGGGCTTTTCCCCAGTCCATGAATACCCAGGAAGACGATGCTGGAGCAGAAACCAGCCCTGTGGGGAAGGCACAGAGCCACTTGTGCAGAGAAACACTTGGAATTCTCATGTACAACCCAGCCCAGTACAGGTGGCAGTGGGTGCTTGGAGCCAGGCAGGAGGTAAAAGTGAGCTCTCAGGGTCTCATCATGCAATTAGGACTCTTAATGTGCAATTAGTGGGGCTGTTCAAAAGGGATTTGGGGATGGGGAGACTTGGCTGCTCACAGAGAGTTGGATGAGGTTTCTCCAAATGTTTGAGAGGATCTTCTCCTTCCAGGCTACAGGGGCTGGGATGATGCAGCACCAAAAGAAGGAGGGTTTCATTCATTTCCAGCTGTCACTGCTCTCTCATATCTGAATTTTCCTTCTGATCTCTGCTGTTGGTCCCTCTGGGGAAGATCCTATGGAGTGCTCAGAAACAAGGGCTGATGGAAGAGCACTCAGGGAGCACAGGGAACGTAATTCCTGAGGAACACAGAGCCAGGAAAGTCTCTTGGGTTTGGTTATTAAACCCCCCAGTGGCTCTTTGTGTGACCTTCAACCAGCCCAGCCCAGCTGGGTCATCTCAGCACCGTAACTTGGGGAAGGAGTTGGAAAACCAGCACCACCTCTATCCTAAAAACTGAGTTATAGGGATTACAGAGACCAGCTGGGGATTATCTTCACATTGGAGGAATAAATCATCCAATCCAGGTCCTTCAGGAGTCCTTTTTGTGGAGCTGAAATGGCACAAAATCTCAGTATTGCACTTGTAAGGCCTTTCCTGCAAGAGGAAAAGGAGGTTTCCCATTACTCCTGTCCTGTTTGTCCCCAAATAGCTCCTGGCCTGGCTTTGTGCCCAGGGAAGGGTTCCAGGTAGAACAGACACTGCAATAACCCCAAGTCTTCTGGTTAAAAGGTGCTTTGAGAACAGAAAGGTTCTTACAGAGCTACAGCTTCACCTGGAGAAGGATTTTACCAAATGTCTTTGTCTCAATTCTTTTGGTCTCAAAAGGAGGAGAGATTGAGCAGCACCAAAGTGCTCCCTGGCTGGATCTCAGCCTTGCAAAATTGCCTGTGACACACACAAAAAGTGTAACAAATAAAACATCAGGGGGAAAATGGAACAAATAAACTCCTCTTTGGGTAGAAACCTCCTTCAGTTATGGTTACATGGTGATTAAAGAAAATACTTGGCATCAAAATATTACATATTAGGGCAAATAAAATGTTCCACTTCACCCAAAGTTGTGTTTTTTCCAACTTTCTGATTGAGCAAAAAAAAAAAAAAGAATTTCAATGATTTGAATTTCAAGTTGACCTGAAGCAATTTGTTGTTTGCTTAGTTGTTTGTTTGAAATTGCCAGTGAAGCAAAAAAAAAATCAATTATTTACACTGTTCTACCTGGGATGTACCTGCCTGAAGGAGGTGATAAACAACTTGCTTGACTGGTTCCTGCCAGGGAATGTAAAACCTGCTGCAAAGGGTGGGAATTTTGGAGAAGCTGCAAGCTGGAGTAGTTCAGGATGAGCCCTCATTGGGAAGTCACCATCCCTTGGTTCATGGAATCAGGGAATCCTGGAATGTCCTGAGCTGGGAGGGACCCACAGGAATCATCAAATCCAACCCCAGGCCCTGCCCAGGACACCCCAAATCCCCCCCTGTCCCTGAGTGTTGGCCAAACCCTCCTGGAGCTCTGGCAGCCTTGGGGCTGTGCCCAAACCCTGGGGAGCCTGGGCAGTGCCCACCCACCCTCTGCATAAAGAACCTTTCCCTGAGCTCCAACCTAAACCCAATTCCAGCCATTCCAGGTGCTGTCCCTGCTCACACAGAGCAGAGGTTGGAGCTGCCCCTCGGGAGGATGTTACAGCCCCCACTGAGCTCTGCCCTCAGTCTCCTGCAGCTGAACAAACCAAGTGCCCTCAGCCTCCTCATGAGGCCCCTCCAGACCCTTTTCCATCTCCATGTCCCTCCTTTGGACACTCCCTAATGGCTCAATATCTTTCTTTCCCTGTGGCATCCAAACTGCCCCAATATTCCAGGTCAGAGCAAAGTGGGACAATCCCCTCCCTCCCTCCTGTTCCTGATGCCCCCAGGATTTGGATGTCCCTCCACCAGGGAGGGCACTGCTGACTCACAGCCAACTTGCCCTCAACCCATATCCCTTTCCCAGCACTGCTTTCCAGCCTCTCACTCCCCACTCTGTCCCTACATCCAGATTTTCTCCATCCTGGGCACAGAATCCCAACTTGTCTTTGTCAAACTGGTGGTTGCCCAGCCCTCTGATCTGCCTCTGATCCTGTACCTGCCCTCAATTTTCCACTGAAATACAAAGCAGGATAATAATTCAGATTCAGTCAGAACTTTAATAAGCTTCTTGTATCAACCCCCTCGATGCCACCTCTGATAAAGGCTTGTAGAGGCAGCTCAGGGCAGTGTGTTCAGTGCATGTTGGGGCTGTAAAACTATGGATATCTCCCTCCCTGGGCAGCTCAAAGGCTTTCTGAGCCAAAGGTTATGGAGGCTGGGGAGGCCAGAGTGGGTTTGATCACCTTCAGCAGAGGTTTAATTAATCTCCTTGATTCTGCAGCAAAACACATCAGGAAAACTCACACGCCTCGTTCTGCAGAGCTGCTGATTTCCCATAACTCAGAGCAGTAAAAAGCAACCTAAGGCAGTCATTTTTTATATCCTTTCCGTTCAGAACACAAATGTCTGGGCCCTCAGCTCCTCTCAGATGTCTGCACAGATCCTGGCACACAAAGCCAGTCCCCCTGAGTGCAGGGGTGTCCCCAGGGATGGAGGTGGAAAGGACAGCAATTCCCTCCAGGGAATCACACCCTGAGGCTTTGCTGGCCCGGAGCTGATCTCCCTGATCCCAAACCAGAGATTTCCTGTGCTGGAAGGAGCAGCCAAAGCTGTTTCTTTCAAATGCCCTCCAGCCCCAAGCCAGGAGGAACATGCCCAGAGGAGCCTCAAAGCCCAATAAATCCTCTTTTCTTCCCTAATCCACACTTGTGTTTGATTAGCTGCTTCCTTATGGATGGTTGAGGAATTTCAGCATGGAGAAGACAAGCTGGAAAGGAAGAAATTGAGGATTCTGGGCAGAAAAATCACCTTTTGTAAAGATCTTTGCTGTCTCAACCTCAAAGCACCACAAGCACTTTATGATACCGTGTCCTCGAGGTGGTTTTCACTCCGTGCTCAGACACACAGTTCATTCCTGGGATTTCCCCAGCACTGGGAATCAGGGGATTCTCCCCAGCCAGCCACCCCTACAGCTGGGATGCTGCATGGGGAGCTCCCACTGGAAGGCAGAGCTTTCATTACCCGAACTGTGTGACAGCAGCTCGAGGCATGAGCTGCTTCCCAAGGAAGTTTGGGCTCCTCCTTCCCTTTGGAAGGGCTGAGTGACCCCTGGGAGGTGTCAGTGTGTGCAGAGCAGGGCTGGGGGCTGAGCCCCCACCGTGGGCTCTGGTTGTCCCCAAATCCTACCCCACACAGAGGCAGCTCTTTGCCCAGGTGTCACCTTGAGTGGAGCTTTCTCAGGACACATCCCCCCATTTCCTGACCTTGCCAGAGGCCAGGGCTGTCCTGGACTGTCCCCTCCACTGCTGGGATCCCATTCTGGCCCTGTTCCATGAGCCCATTCCACCAGCTGCAGCATCCTGCATCCCTCCCACACCCCTGCTGCCTGCAGGGCTGTGCCCAAGGGGACAAACCAGTTAAAACTGGGCTTAACAAGCCTTTTAAGGTCTTGGGCCACGCAGAAATCCCTCTTCCATCCTTCCCTTACCCAGCTGGGCCTGCAGGAGATGTTATTTCATGTTGTATTATTCCAGCAGCCCCTCGGAGCTCCGAGGAGATTGAAATGGCCTTTGTTTCCTCCCCAAATGTCAGGAACCTGAGCTCACACTCAGGGGGTGGCTGTGACCTCTCTGCTCACAGCTCTCCAGGGAGAGCAGATGTGATTTAAAGGTCAGCCCAGGAGTGTAATTGCTGAGCAGACCCACGATGGGAGAGCTGGTTATGTGCAGGGAGGGAGAATTGATTAGGGAACGTCTGCTGGGAGAACTGGGGGGTTTCACTGCACAAACAGGGCTCAGGGTGCCAAGGGCAGGACCCTCCTCCTCTGAGGCACCTCTGGGCTCCCAGTGGCACAAAGGCAGGGCCAGAGGCAGGACTGCAGTGTCCTCACTGGGGCACTCGGCAGCCCCTGCAGGGAGGGGATGAGGAGCTGCTGCTCCAGGAATTGCAGCAACATGGACAAGATTTATCAGCTGGGATAATATCACTGAATCCTGGAATATCCTGAGTTGGGAGAGACCCACAGGGATCATCAAATCCAACCCCTGGCCCTGCCCAGGACACCCCAACAATCCCCCCCTGTCCCTGAGTGTTGGCCAAACCCTCCTGGAGCTCTGGCAGCCTTGGGGCTGTGCCCAAACCCTGGGGAGCCTGGGCAGTGCCCACCCACCCTCTGGATAAAGAACCTTTCCCTGAGATCCAACCTCCCCCTGCCCTGGCACAGCTCCAGCCCTTCCCAGGTCCCGTCCCTGGGATTCCCACAGAGAAGGGATCAATCCCTGCTCCTCCTCTTCCCCTTGGAAGTTGTGTGGCACAAAGCAGGAACAGCCCCAGGTGGCTGCAAAGAGCAATGACTGAGTAGACAAGACATGGAAGCATCTCCCAAGACCTCCAGTGCTCCCTGCTCCCCCCCCTCCATGTTCCTGCATCCCTGGAAGCTCATTAGCTTTATCCATCCCCTCCTGCTGGAGCCATGGGGTGGGAGGGGACCACAGGCCAGGCTGGAGCAACCTGGGAATTATCCCAGGTGTCCCTGCCCATGGAATTTGATGATCTTCAAGGTCTTTCCAACCCAAACCATTCCATGATCCTAGGATTCTAAATTAAAGCATTTCAGGCTCAACAATGGCTTCTCCTCTGACAAAATCTGTCCTCAACTTCAGGACAGAAACACTCCAGCCTGAGCCATTGGGATCCTTCCTACTGGATAAAGGAGGTTCTGGGGCTGTTAAAATTCCTTTGTCAGAAGAGCTGGGGAATGGAGATCCACAATGGACCCTTGTCCAGACCAAGCAAATCCATTTGCTGGGATGTAGGAATTCTGCAGGAAATTCAGCGCCTTCTTCTCCCCATCCTGGTGTGGGTGATGTTGTTCTGCCTCTCAGGACACACAGGAACACACACACACACCCCTCTGGTTGATTTTTATGTCAGGAGACATTTTATTTTGGGTCATAGAGAGAGGGAAACAGCAGCACCAGACTCCCAGGCCTGGTTTTCCAGAGAAAACACATTTCTCAAGGACTCTGATCCATTGTTCCCTCTTCCCTGTGTATATGGGTTATGGATGTGTGTCCCTCTGAATCTCAATTTATCATTAATTTGTTTGCCTTTCTGAGTCTGGTTCTTTGCAGGAGCTTTAATTCCCAGTGTTGGCAGTGACAGAATCTATGAGAATTCCTTTCCTCCTGCTCCTCCCAATTCCTGGGGCCGTGTCACCCCCTCTGCAGGCCTTGCTTTGGAAGTGGCATTTCCTTAGGGATGAGCAGCAGTTCTTGCTGTGAGTGTGGTGATTTCCTTCCCTGTGTCACCCTTGGGAGGTTTTGGTGCTCCCTGGTCAGCCAGGAAAACCCACGTGGGATGTGATGCCATCATGGATGTCCAGGATCCATTTCGGATGCCCAGGATCCGTCTCAGCCCCACCCTGACCTCCAGCACCAGCAGGTCCTGTGTGGAATCAGACATTCCCATGTCCTGGGGTGTGCTGGACATCCCAAGGTAGCACATCTGGGCAGCTGAAGCCCACCCTGTCCATCCCCATTCCCATCCCCATCCCTGCATCCCACATGGACATTCCCAGCCCCTCCCCACGGGAGCAAGGACAGGGCTCAGCCCAGCCAAAAAAACACACCTTCCCTTCTTCCCTCCCTGGCTTTTCTTCCCTGAGCCTTCCCAGCCCGTGTCAGGGTGTGAAAACATCCAGGAGAAATGACAGAACATCAATTCTTGCTTCCAGAGAGGAACAAAAAAGTGAGGAAAGGACAAATCCCCCGAGGACGGAGCAGGGATTACAACACGGATCACTCCTGACCTGCTGCCCAGTAATTCCTCCTGGGCATTTTGGGAATCTGCTCCAAACTGCTCCATTCTGACTCTGATTCCCCTGGTATGTGATGAGTGTGTCCCCCAGGCCGTGAGGGGGGACAAGTGACAGCACAAGGGCCACCTCGGGCCACAGAGGGTCGGGGGTGTTTTGTGACACTTCTGCTGGAGAGAGTGGTGTGAGATGTTAATTGTGAGCTTTTAATTGGGGTGAGCAGCTCCCCCCGTGCCCACCAAAGCTCTGTGCTCACTGCAGAGAAGTTCATTGGCAGCACAGAATGGCACTTCCCTCCACAAGTGGCACTTTGCTGAAGATGTGTCACCACAGGACCAGGACCAGCTTCTCTGCTCTCTGGGCTTTCACTTCCACCTCAGTGGATCTCCCCCTTCTCAGTGGCTTTAAATCAGTCCTAAAGCCACCCAGAGAGAACCTTTAATGAGTAGCAGCAGAGCTGGGACCTCACCAAGAGCATCAGTGAGGAAATAGGGAAGCAAAGCATCTCCCTTCCCTGCCTTCAGCCTCTGCAGCCCAGTTGTGCATCCAGCTATTCCTGCAAGGAATGAAACAGCTACAGCCTGGGAATACCAGCAGCTCAGTCCTGGGCTTGTACACCAGGACAGCACATGGAAATAGAGCCAATTCCTGAGGTTCAGGGCAATATTTACCACAAGTGGTTTGGCTCCCAAAGTCAGTGCTCCTCATTCCCAGACTCGTTTGTGCTGGGGTTTGATCACTGTGGGCCAGGCTGAACCAGGCAGGGAGGGAGGAGGATGGACCCTTTGGATCTGGAATCTTCACTCTTCCCTAGTCCCCAGTTAAGGAAGTGGAGTGACCCTGACCTTGGCAGTGATTTAACACAAAAAAACCCCCAAACGTTGCCTTTTAGCAGATTGTTCTGCCCTGGGTGAACCTCAGGACGCTCAAAATAGGTCAATCTCATGGAATAACCTCAAAATGCTTCTCTTGCCCTTGAGGTCATGGCTAAAAAGGCTGCAGTGCTTTTCTCCAAGGCTGGAGAAATCCTGGGACACAGGGAAGAGCTCGGGGTCCTGTCCAGGTGAATTTACTGACCAGCTCCAACAGGGACCAAAGCAAACTCCGGGGTGTGGTGCCAAAATTGTCCCCCTGGGCAGGAGCAGGTCCTTGGCACTGTCTGACTGAGTTTTGGCTCAGGCTGGAATTGCCAACTGCACACAGAGGCAAATCCCGGGATGCCTGAGTGCCAGGGAGTGAGAACAGCACTGGCACAGCTCCAGGCAGCTCACATTCCTCAAAGGCAAGAGGGCAAGAGGACAAAAAGGTGATTTCTGGGCCCAAAAAAAGGCTTTGTGCTGCAGCTGGAATTTCAGCCTGAGGGAAATGTTCAGTGAAGGTGAGTTTGGGTCCAGCTCAGGATGAGCTTCTCCATCCCAGAGTTTTAAGCAGTGCCCCCTTCCCTGCTGACATGGATCCATCCTTTTGTGGAGCCCTCAGTCCCTGCTCTTGCTCTGGGTGTGGATCAGCCTCAGATCTCATCATTCCCTCCTGGATATCTCTGGGAAAAACCAGGAGTGCAGAGGGCACACAGACATTTTTGCTGCTGATGTCTCAGCAGAGCCCTCCAGCCTCTCTCTTGCAAACCAGTTGAGGATAAATACCACTAAATGAGAGTTTATGACATATATTGAACAAATCAAATCCCTTCTGCTTCCCTGCAGGACTAACAGGGGCAGGAGTGACCTTCTCCTAACTCATCCTGTCTTGGGGATCCGCTGGATGCCTGGGAGGTGGTTAAATATTGTATTTACAAGGAGATACATCTGTGATAGCTCTGCTTGTGCCTCCAGTGCTGGGTTTAATTATAAGGGCTATTTTTAGCCCACACTCATGGCTTGGTGGATTCCCATCACAGGCAGGAGCTGGGGAAGGCCCTGAGCTGGGGCTGGATGGAAATGAGGACATCACACGGTCCCTAATTAGCACAATAACGAGTGGTGGGCATGGATTTATTGGGGGAATTGCAGCCACAGACACCTGGTGAGCCCAACACACCAGGCACAGCCACGGGCACAGGGCTTGGAGGGGCTGAAAATAAACCCAGATCATTGTGGGGATGGGGGGAAACACTCAAATGGGGCTGAAGTGGATTTTTGGGTCCGAATCCTTGTGCTCACACAAATTCACCCGGGTTTAATGCAAAGGTTGTGGGACTCCATTGGTGCCTGGTGTGGATCCCGAGTGAGGAGGGTTAATCCCTTGGAAAAGTGATGCAGGAACCCTTGGAAAAGGGTCTGCACCCTTTGCTGCAGGAACAGAAGGGGGACAAAGTCAGGCTTTTCCTGGGAGCACTGGAAGTGCCTCACCTGGATCCACTCCTGGATCATTTCTCCAGCCTTGTCCCGGCCAAGGAAACTTCCTTTCCCACCAGGAAGGGCTGTGCCACCTTTCCCAGCCCCCCAGGGACCTGTCACCTCCTGTACGTGCTGAAAAATTGTATGGGAAAGGAAAAAAAATAGGGAATTTTTAACTCCGAGGCAAAATTCTGGGAAGAAACACAAAGGTGGTGAAATCCTGAGGATCCTGGAGACAGGAACACGTGTCAAACAGGAGCCAAAGCCTCTCCCAACCTGCTGAGCCTTTTCCTTCCCCAGCAGCACATTTAACAGGCAGGGATTTATTTACCCTTTATTTCTTTCTGAGCATCCAAACCACGATGCCCTGGCAGAACCTTTCAACAAGGATTGCATCCAGTGCAGGCTGGGAGACAGGAGCCTAATTGGGAGATTCCTCAGGGATCTTTGGGCTGCTGGAAAGCAGCAGGAATTCCCCCCAGCCTTTCTTTATGCTGCAGCATTACCAGGTGGGTTGATTTGCATTCTGTGCATCAAAAAAAAGGGATTTTATGGGGTTTGATGGGGTTCATTGCCCTGGAAGTGGTAAAAACCAAGTAGATGTGGCACTTCAGGGTATGGTTTGGTGGGATTCAGTTGGAGGTTGGACTTGCTGACCTTTTCCAACCTTTATTATTCCATGATTTCTTCCAAATGCTGAGGAAAACAATGACTATCCCTGCCCTGATAACCAGACAGTCACTCAGAGCAAGGCCAGCCATCAGCAGAGGATTTTTTAAACAGGAAGATTAAAATACGAGAATTTTTAAATGGATTTTTTTGAATATGAGGATTTTTAGGAGCTGAGCTTTGTGTCCGACTGTCTCATCTTCAAAGGAAGATGCTGAGAAATTACTGGCAACAGCAAGTCCTCCAGTGTCCTGAGGGCTCCAGGTAAAAGCAGGAATCTCTTGTGGATGGTATATGTGATGTTACCTCTGGAATTGCCCTTGGAATTTGTTACTGAGGTGACTTCCCAAGAAAACATCCCACTGGAGCAGGAAAAGATTCAAGGAGGGAAGTTCTCAGCCTCCAAACTGCTGCAGTTGAGTCAATCCCTGAGCTCCTCAGGGACCTCCTGGCTGCTCACCCAGGCTTTGGGGACATTCCCTTCCCAAAACACAGGGGGTTTATTCCATGAGCCACGAATCCACAGCTGGAGGTTGGGATGGAAGTGCTGTGTCTTGGGTAAGGGGAGTTTTTAGGGTGCTAAACTCCTCATCCTGCATTTTCCCTAAGCAAGGCTTGTGGGAGACCAGCAGATCTTCCAAATTAGGAGGAAAAACCAAATTAAAATTCATAATAGCATTAGAAAACACCTCATTTAATCCCTTTGCCAAAGCCTCATCCTTCCCTCAATCCTTTCAGGCTCCTGCTTAGTCTATAAATAAATCAATATTATTTTAGCCTGTGGGTTTCTCTCTGTTATTCACTGTTTCCCCAGAGCCTCTGTCTTTAGTTGGCCCTGAGGGGCTGGTTTTTCCTGCCTGGTGGTCCCTGAACACCCAGGACACGGGATTGTCCCAATTCCAGGGAGCACCTCGTGTGTCCTGGCACTGGAGCTCCTCTGTCCTGGTGGGATATGTGGGATCTCAGCTCCAGCACTGGCTCCTGCTGGCATTGAAAGTACCCACCAAATGCCTGGGGAAGAGCCCAGGGACACAAAAACCCCCCAGCCACGGTGAGGGAGCAGAATTTGGCCAAATTCACCTTGCAAAGAGAAATGTGGGTTCTCTGCAGCAGAGTTTTTGGAAGGGCCTTACTGATTTCAGCAGCATTTTCAGCAAACTTTACACCACACTTTATCCCAAATGCTCTGAAATGTGGGAAGAAGACAAAAAGCAGGGCTGGAACTCAGGGAAAACATAGAGTTTTGTCCAATTCATAGAAAGCTTTGAGGAAAAAAATGAGGTGAAATGATTTTTGGTGGCTGTAACATCCCGTGTGCTCTGAAGGAAACCAGTTCCCTCTGGTTTGCAGAGTGTCTTTTCCATGACATTTGGAAAAGGCCAAAATGCTTCATCACAGCACTGTAAACATTCCATTGGGGGATGGAATTTCATGTGGGCAACACACTGTGGCTTCCTGGAGTTCCCTGGAGCTGGAATGGGGCTGATCCATTGGAATGGGGCTGATCCATTGGAATGGGACTGATCCACTGGAATGGGGCTGATCCATTGGAATGAGGCTGATCTATTGGAATGGGGCTGATCCATTAAATGGGGCTGATCCACTGGAATGGGGCTGATCCACTGGAATGGGACTGATCCATTAAATGGGGCTGATCCATTAAATGAGGCTGATCCATTAAATGGGGCTGATCCATTGCAATGGGGCTGATGAACTGGAATGGGACTGATCCACTGGAATGGGGCTGATCCATTGCAATGGGGCTGATCCATTGGAATGAGGCTGATCCATTGGAATGGAGCTGATCCATTGGAATGGGGCGGATCCATTTAATGGGGCTGATCCACTGGAATGGGACTGATCCATTAAATGGGGCTGATCTGTTGGAATGGGGCTGATCCATTAAATGGGGCTGATCTGTTGGAATGGGGCTGATCCATTAAATGGGGCTGATCTGTTGGAATGGGGCTGATCCATTAAATGGGGCTGATCTGTTGGAATGGGGCTGATCCATTAAATGGGGCTGATCTGTTGGAATGGGGCTGATCCATTAAATGGGGCTGATCTGTTGGAATGGGGCTGATCCATTAAATGGGGCTGATCTGTTGGAATGGGGCTGATCCATTAAATGGGGCTGATCTGTTGGAATGGGGCTGATCCATTAAATGGGGCTGATCTGTTGGAATGGGGCTGATCCATTAAATGGGGCTGATCTGTTGGAATGGGGCTGATCCATTGGAATGGAGCTGATCCACTGGAATGGGCTTGATCCATTGGAATGGGACTGATCNGAATGGGGCTGATCCATGTGCTGCCCCAAGGCTGATCCATTGGAATGGGGCTGATCCATTGGAATGGGGCTGATCCACTGGAATGGGGATGATCCATGTGCTGCCCCAGGGCTGATCCATTGGAATGGGGCTGATCCATTGGAATGAGGCTGATCCACTGGAATGGGGCTGATCCATTGGAATGGGGCTGATCCATGTCCTGCCCCAAGGCTGATCCATTGGAATGGGGCTGATCCATTGGAATGGGGCTGATCCATGTGCTGCCCCAAGGCTGATCCACCGGAATGGGGCTGATCCATGTCCTGCCCCAAGGCTGATCCATTGGTGTCCAGGTGGGGACGAGGGTTCTGGGAGCACATGGAGCCACTTTCTCTGATCTCAGGGAAGGCTCTGAGGATATTTTGGGTCCTGAGTGACACAAGTTTGGTCAAAGCCTCGGTGCCACCACGTCACCACTGTGACCAAAGCAAGTCTCAGCCAAAGCTCGTTACCAGCTGAGACACGAAATGTGCAATAATGCAGCTTTAAAGCTCCAGTGCCATTGAAAACAGGCATTCCAGGAAATCCTGCATCCAGGAACAGTGCAAATAGCAGCTAAGCAGGAATAGAAATGCTTCTCACTGGGGACTTGGTAAATATTCTGTGCCTGGGGGTGGAGATCCATGAGAGGATGGGTTTTCTTCTCTTTAGGATCTCAGGAGCTCTTGCAGTATCATTGTGGAATCCTGGAATGGTTTGGATTGGAAGGACCTTAAAGATCATCTCATCCCACCCCTGCCATGGGCAGGGACACCTCCCACTATCCCAGGCTGCTCCAACCTGGCCTTGGACACTTCCAGGGATGGGAAATCCATTCCAGGCTATGACAACCCTCACAGGGAGGAATTCCTTCCCAATATCCCATCCAACCCTCTGGCAGTGGGAAGCCATTCCCTGTGTCCTGTCCCTCCATCCCTTGTCCAAAGTCTCTCTCCAGCTCTTGGAGCCCCTTTAGTCCTTGGAAGGGGCTCTAAGATCTCTGGCTCTAAACTCAGCCTAAAATATCCTCCAACTCCATGGAATCTCAGAATCCCAGAATGGTTTGAGATGGAAGGGAACTTCAGGATCATCCCATTTCCCCCCCCTGCCATGGGCAGGGACACCTCCCACTATCCCAGGCTGCTCCAACCTGCCCTTGGACACTTCCAGGGATGGGGCAGCCCCAGCTTCTCTGGGAATTCCATCCCAGCCCCTCCCCACCCTCACAGGGAACAATCCCTTCCCAATATCCCATCTAACCCCTGGTAGTGGGAAGCCATTCCCCCTTATCCCTATAAAAATCCCTCTCCAGACACTTTCTACAGCTGTTTTTGGGCCATCAGCAACAAGCCTAAAAACATGTGATTAAAAGAAAAACAACCCTGGTGTTAAATTAGTATGGACTACCTTATAATTAATTTAAGATTAATGGGAACAACTGAGTTAAAATTCTGTAATGATAATTAGCAAGCAAATTACAACAAAAAAAGAAGGCAGCAACTAAAAGTAATTATAGTGTACATACATTAAGATGCTGAGCTGCCTGGAAAATACCACATGTGCTTTGAGATAACTGCTCTGCTTTGAGCAGGAAAACAGCCTGGAGATTCCTGCTGGGATTGTGGGGCTGGTGCAGCTCAGCTGGGATGGGGTTTGTCCTGTTACAGGACACATGGACAGAGCACAGCCTGGAAAAACAGAAAAAGAGAGGGCAATGCTTTGGGTGGGAGGACAAGGTTGGCTTTGCACTCCTCAGTCAGCACTTGCCCTCCTCCCCTCTCCTGGGAGCTGTGGTGCTGCTTTTGGGGCCAGGATTTCACTCTGGTTTGGGGGGAATTCCACAGGGACATCCCAGGGACAGGCTGGGGTGAGGAGATGGATTTGCAGCCTTGGCTCTGCCTTTTTCTCAGGGTTGGGTTTATGTGTTTGTTAGAGAAAAAATGTAGTTCTTGTTGTGTCCTGAGAGTTTTGGACAGTTCTGGCACTGGTTGTGCCGAGCATTTCACAGACAGGAGGAATTCTTTATCCATGTGATGGCCAGTGAGGGAAGCACAGAACCATGGAATCGTGGAATGGGTTGGGTTGGAAGGGACTTTAAAGCTCATCCAGTCCCACCCCCTCCCATTGGAATTCCTCCATGGAATTGCAGGATCCCAGAATAGTTTGGGATGGAAGGGAAGTAAAGGATCATCTCATCCCACCCCTGCCATGGGCAGGGACACCTCCCGCTGTCCCAGGTTGCTCCAACCTGCCCTTGGACACTTCCAGGGATCCAGGGGCAGCCACAGCTTCTCTGGGAATCTGTGCCAGGGCCTCACCAGCCAGGAATTTTTCCCACTATCCCATCTCCCCCTGTGGCAGTGGGAAGCCAATCCCTGTGTCCTGTCCCTCCAGCCCTTGTCCAAAGGGGAAGGAGGTCGGGAGCAGTTCAGAGCAACCTGACACAGACTTTTGCTGTTGGCTCAGTTCTGTGGTATTTTCCAAGGTGGATATTCCCTCTTCCCTGGGTTTGCCGTGGCCTTTGGACTTCTGCAGTCCGAGTTGGGATCCCTGTGCTGCCACAACCCTTCCCTGGGCAGAAGTGTGGGCACAGCTCCAAGTTATCCCTGTCCTCTGATGGGACCTTGAGCTGCTTCTACACCACAAACACCATAAAAACGGACAGATTTGGGAAAATTAGTGAAGGTCCAAACCAGCCTGAAGGGCAACAGGATCAAATTCAGGTTGGAAAACTCGGGTTTACGAATCAGACTCAGGTTTACAAATCAGACTCAGGCTTACAAACCAGACTCAGATTTACAAATTAGAATCAGGTTTACAAATCAGACTCGGATTTACGAATCAGACTCAGATTTACAAATCAGACTCAGATTTACAAATCACTCAGATTTACAAATCAGACTCACATTTACAAATCAGACTCAGATTTACAAATCGGACTCAGATTTACAAATCACTCAGATTTACAAACCAGACTCAGATTTACAAATCAGACTTGGGTTTACAAATCAGACTCAGGTTTACAAATCACTCAGGCTTACAAACCACACTCAGATTTACAAATTAGACTCAGATTTACAAATCAGACTCAGATTTACAAACCAGACTCGGATTTACAAATCACTCAGGTTTACAAATCAGACCCAGGTTTACAAACCAGGCTCAGATTTACCAAGTACAGCTTTGGGGGCAGCTGAGCAGAAGCCCAGCACTGACAGATGAGGGAGTGGCTGATGTTACAGCACAGCTCATTTGTTGGGAGGGAAGGGTTTTCCCCCCTGTGGGGCTTTCTTTTCCCAATCTTTATTTTATTCCAGCATTCCAGGGCTCTGATTCATCAGCTCAGACCACTCCAGGTCCAGACAACAGCGAGAGGTGCATTTTAAGAAGGAAGCAGAGCCTGGCGAGGAGTGGCCTCTGTTGGAGAGGTTAATATTATAAATGCATCTTAAACGTCTAATACATAATCAAATGCCATAAAAATGGAAATGTTATGAGTATTGAAGCCCAGAGAACAAAAATCATTGCTCATTGCTCTTGCCACCAAACAATTCAGCTGTGAACACGAGCTGCAAACTCACCCACAGTATTCCTGGAAATATGATGGAGAGACAAAGATGAATGGGCTGGGCTGGATTTTTCCCTGTTCCAGAACTCTGTTCAGTGCAAGGTGATCTCATAGACCTTGGCTGAGCAAAGTTGCAGGGTTTCTCCCAGATCCATGTTGCTTTCTTTCCATGTCCTGGCAAGGAGGAGCAGCAGCTGCTTCCTTGTCCATGGAATCATGGAAAAAAAATGGTTTGGGTTGGAAGGGACGTTAAGTTTCATTTCATTCCACCCCTGCCATGGACTGGGACACCTTCCACCATCCCAATTGCTCCAATCCCTGTCCAACCTGGCCTTGGACACTTCCAGGGATGGGACAGCCACAGCTTCTCTGGGAATTTCATCCCAGCCCATCCCTACCCTCCCAAGGAAAAAGTCCTTCCCAATATCCCATCTCACACTCTGGCAGTGGGAAGCCATTCCCTGTGTCCTTTCTCTCCATGACTTGTCCCAAGTTCCTCTTGGTTTAAACCCAGCCTAGAGCATCCTCCAACTTCATGGAATTGCAGGATCCCAGAATAGTTTGGGATGGACGGGAACTTCAGGATCATCCAGTCCCCCCCCCTGCCACGGACAGGGACACCTTCCACTATCCCAGGTCACTCCAAGCCCCGTCCAACCTGGCCTTGGACAATTCCAGAGATAGAGCAGCCACAGCTTCTCTGGGCAGACTATTCCAAGGTTTCCCAGAGGCACGGGATGCCCTTCAACACGGGAAAAGGATTTGGGATCCAGCAGAGCACCCCAGATCCCAGCAAGGGGCAGGGTGAGTGTTCCCAAGCAGGGAGCTGGGAGGGAAGTGCCTGGCAGGGGCTGGAAGGTGTGAGGAGCAGATCCCTCCTATCCCAGGAAAGCTGGGCTGGGATAAGGGGGTGCCAGGCTGATGGGCAGCTGCTCCTGCTGTGTCACCTCAGCCCCAGCACGGTGCCACCCACCCTTGCTCTGCAGGGAAGCACGAGGTTGGATGGAATGTGGGACAGGGGGGAGAGTTCCCACCACCAGCCTGTGCCAGCTGAGGTGTCAGGGGGTGGCACCCAAATATCCAGACATCCCCTGGGAACCTCAGCCAGCAAAGCTCAGTCCCCACCCTGGAGACACTTTTTGGGCTGTGTCTCAGAGCAGGAGGTGTGTTTTAGCCCAGCACACCCACACACGAGGCTCTGTGTCCCTGATTGCCCAACACTGGCAGGGGTTGGGCGTTGCTCCTGTGCCACCCCATTCCAGACCTGGCACATCCCACCCCTGTGTGGGCAGGGACAGGGAACTCCTGGATCCTGAGGGTCCCACCTGCCTGCTGGGACCCCCTGCACATCCATGTGTTTGCACACACGTGGAAATCTGCTCCCATTTATCCTCTTTTATCCCTTTTATCCTCAACCTTCTGCCAGGAGGGTCCCTCCCCCAAACCCCCAGAGCCCCCAGACCTCAAATCCAACAGGTTCTTCCTGCCTGGTCCTTGTCAAAATGCTTCTGGAACACAGGATTTTCCAAAGCAAGTGAGACTTGGCAATGGAATTCCGAGAGCTGCCAACTGAGGATGTTTGGATTCAGCTTTTTTCACCACAAATGTCATTTATCCAACTGAAGTGGCTTGGAGTGAAGGGCTGGAGCTGCCAGAATTCCCACCCCAGAGCTGGGACAGGGAGAGGAAAGGCAGGAGCAGAACTCACAGCTGATCCAGTGCCCCATTTCCCGTTTTTCAGAGCAGAAAGTGGCAATTTAAAGTGTTCTTTTATCATTATTATTTTATTTAAATGAACCCAATGATTATTTGGGAAGGGGAAAAAAAGGTTAAATGTCAAATTTGCAGCCAAACACATCAATGTGATCCAATGGGATGGTGGGATGGTGGGATGACTGGGAGCTGGATCTGCTGTTTTGGGGACAGTTTGATTAAAAATTGTTCAGTTGGGGGAACCTTGGAAAATCCAACACCCTGGGAATGGGAACTTTGGTAAAACCCAACATCCTGGGAATGGGAACTTTGGTAAATCCCAACACCCTGGGAATGGGAACCTTGGTAAATCCAACACCCTGGGAATGGGAACTTTGGTAAATCCAACACCTTGGGAATGGGAACCTTGGTAAATCCCAATGCTCTGGGAATGGGAACCTTGGTAAATCCCAATACCCTGGGAATGGGAACCTTGGTAAATCCCAATGCTCTGGGAATGGGAACCTTGGTAAATCCAACACCTTGGGAATGTGAATCCTGGTAAAACCAACACTGGGAATGGGAATCCTGGCAAATCCAACACCCTGGGAATGTCAGAGGTGTCCTTGAGCACCAAGTCCGGTGCCACTGCCCCCTGCCCACAGCTCCCTCTGTCCTGGAGCACAAGGACTGATCCCCCCATCCTTCCCCATCCCACCAGGAGTGTCCCAGTGCTGTCCATTCCAGAACCACCACCAGCACATCCCCACCTCTGGCACAGGCCCCAGCCCAGCGGATTTGGGGGCTCCAGCCCAATTTGGCTGCTCTCAGCCCTCAAGGAAGGTGCCTGTACTGGTTCCCCCCCCTCAGCTCTCCCCTCCTGCAGGGACACAACAACCAACCAGCTCAAGTTTGAAAGGAGACAAGTCAATCCTGACTTATTGTTATGCTCTGCTAATAGTTCCCAGTGCATGAGTCCATAATTACTCAGTGAATCATGCTGACACTTTGCATGTTGGCTGTTCCACTGAGTGGCTCCCAGCTCTGCCTCTCCAGACATCATTACTCTTGCTCACAGAGGTGCTGCCCCATGTCCTCCTCATCCCTGCAGTTATCCCACCCCAGGACAGCACAGACACACTATTTCCATGGCTGTTACAGTTTCTCATCTCTGGAAATAATTCCGTGTTAATTATGCTGCTACTTATTGTACAGCCCCATGGATGGGGAGTAAATCCTGAGTTTAATAAGGCCAAGAAATACTCAATTCAACCCTCCTGCACTAAATTAAAGGAATTTCTCCCAAAGTGACTGGGAGAAGGAGCTGCTGTCCTGCAGGGGTTGCTTTGTCACCACCTTTCCTCAACCACCAACACTTTTATTGTGCCCACATGGACCTTGCTGGTGCCACCTCCACCCCCTGCTCTGGGGTCCAACCCTGCACTGACAGTGGCTGAACTAAAGGGCTGTTTCCTTGAGCTGATAAAACATGGAATTGTAGAGAAATTTTAACAATGAGGGTGGGGAGGCCCTGGCACACATTCCCAGAGAAGCTGTGGCTGCCCCATCCCTGGAATGTCCAAGGCCAGGTTGGAGCACCCTGGGATAGTGGGAGGTGTCCCTGCCCATGGCAGGGGTGGCACTGGATGGGCTTTAATGTCCCTTCCAAACCATTCTGTGAGAAGGAGGGAGGTTAAAAATGCTCCTCACAAAAGGAAGGAAATTTTGCTGCCCATGGAAGTGACTCAGCAAAGCAAACATCCCTTGTCTGGCAGGTCTGGCACCAGGGCTCTGCTGGGGCTCCCAGTCTGGAAAACTGTTCACATCCCAACCAGCTCCCAGCTGGGCTCTGCAGATTAACTCCTGAATGGCTCATCCCCCTTTTCCAGGCAGCTCAGTCTGCTCCCAAACAGGGAAGGATCCCACTGAGAGGGGTCCCAGTGCCAAAGCAATTCCCAGTCCTGTGCCAGCACTGCTGTGTCTGATGTGCTGCCACTCTGAGGGTCTGGTTTATTCGAGCTCAAAAATCAGGGGTGAAGTGACTCACTTCCAAACAGGAGGGAATATTGGGGTGTCTGATCTCCTGTTGTATTTCCTGGTGACAGAGCAGTCCCTCCTCCCTCTGTGGTTTGGGAATTCCTAATCCAGCCCTGTGTCTCAGCAGGGGCTTCTCTCTGGAAGCAGCTGGAATGCAGCTGGAATAGAGATACAGAACAGCTGGTGTTTAGGGAGACTCACATCCATTTATTTCAGCTCCCTCAGGTACTGAGGGGCTCCATCCAAACTCTGGGAGAAGAGCAGGCAAACAAGGAAATGATACAGAGTCTGAAAGGAAGGAGGAGCTTTGGTTTTGATTCTTCCTGGAGTTGGAGTTTCCAGCTCCAACTTCCTGGGATGAAGCACAAAACTGCTCTGGAAGCCATGGAAGGAATGGCATCATCATTGGGAATGGCTCAGGGAGATGTCCTGCTCTGGGATCCTGATGATCCCAAATTTCAGCCCCACAAATCACCTCCTTTCCCAGAGCTGTTGGTTCTCCTCTGTGGATTCTTGGGCAAAGCAAGGAAAGATGAAATTAGAGCTGCTCTCCTGGGAAATCAAGATGTCCTTGATGGAGAGCCTGTTCCACACATCCTCAGTGATTCAGAGAATCATGGAATCACAGGATGGGTTGGAAGAACCTTAAAGCCCATCCCATTCCACCCCCTGCCACTATCCCAAATTTATCCAACTTCACCTTGGGATGGGGCAGCCACAGCTTCTCTGNTATCCAGCTTCACCTTGGACACTTCCAGGGATGGGGCAGCCACAGCTTCTCTGGGCAACCCATTCCAGCCTCCCCACCCTCACAGCCAAGAATTCCTTCCCAATATCCCATCTAACCCTGCCCTCTGGCACTGGGAAGCCATTCCCTGTGTCCTGGCACTCCAGGAATTCTCATGGCAGGAATCCAAGTGGCAGGAACAGGAGCAGTTTTAGGTTGGAGAAGAAGCAACAATTCCAGCCTGAGGTGTCTTGGCACACAAACACACACATGGGATCATTCCCAGGGCTCCCAAACCTGGGAAGAACAGCACAGTTGTCCTTCCATAGCTGCACCCAAACACACTCTTCCCAGACTAGGAGTGGTTTTAAAATGGGTGCTGAATTCCCAGGATGGGAAGTGAATTCCCATCCAGCCCCACCTGCTCTCTCCACCCTCAGTGATGCCAGAGCTCCCTGGAAAGCAGGGTAACGAGGGCATGGAATTCCTGATTCCCACTTGGGTGTCATTCATCCTTCACAGGCCTCCCAAGGAGGGATCTGGCAAAGCCCCATCCCTGTGCAGCCAAAAAGGGAGTTAATATTGAATTTTTTAAATACCTGTCCCGTGGTTCTCTGGGATCATCCCTTCCTGTTTCAGAGCTTTGGTTCTCTGGGATCATCCCTTCCTGTTTCAGAGCTTTGGTTCTCTGGGATCATCCCTTCCTGTTTCAGAGTTTTGACTCTCTGGGACAGCAGTCCC
The DNA here is from genome assembly GCA_013390005.1 of Calyptomena viridis. Taxonomy (NCBI): domain Eukaryota; kingdom Metazoa; phylum Chordata; class Aves; order Passeriformes; family Eurylaimidae; genus Calyptomena; species Calyptomena viridis. The sequence goes on from WEIV01024740.1 coordinate 103,577, forward strand.
AGGTTGGAAATTCCATGTGTGCCCTCCTTGGCTCATCCCAGCTGCATTCACTGAGGCTTTTCATCTGCCAGAGCAGCCCAACAGCCTCCACCATTCCCTGGATTTCCCCAGCCCTCCAGCACAGCTCAGCAGCAGTTTTCCAGCAATCCCATCTCATTTTTGAAAGGTTCATCCCTAGAAAATGCTTAAAGCTGGATGTTCAGTGGCCACCCTTTCTCCCCCAGTCGAGCCTGTGTGTAACAGAATTCACTTTATCCCTCTTAGCAGTGGATAAATCTCGTAATCAGCCTGGAATGTTTTCCTAACAAACAGGGGAATTTGCTCAGACTGTCACCCTTAAGGCAACTGGTGTTTGTAGGACAAGCAGGAGATTATCATTATTGCAGACTGTGTGTGTACACAGCCCTTCCTCCGAGGCAGCATGGAGGGATCCGGGCTGGATGTGCCTGGATATGTGGATATGGAAGCCCAGAGTTATTCTGGTCACTGATCCAGGCCCTTTTGGGATGCAGGGAGCTGTTACTCACTGTAGTAGCTCCATGTGCTCCTCTGAGTTACAACACCAAGATCAACATCAGCAAGAAGGGAATCAATCCACAGCCAAGGGAAGGGCTGGAGCTGTGCCAGGGCAGGGGGAGGTTGGAGCTCAGGGAAAGGTTCTTTATCCACAGGGCGGTTGGGCACTGCCCAGGCTCCCCAGGGTTTGGGCACAGCCCCAAGGCTGCCAGAGCTCCAGGAGGGTTGGGACAACACTCAGGGACAGGGGGGGATTTGGGGTGTCCTGGGCAGGGCCAGGGGTTGGATTTGATGATCCTTGGGGGTCTCTCCCAACTCAGGATATTCCATGATGTAAGAAACCCAAGGGAGATGAGCCAATCCTGGGTAGCACCGAGGCCACTTCCCAGATTTTAGGTGTGTGTTCCCTGGAAGTCTCTTGTGCAGTTGTGGAGCTGAGGAGATCCAGCCCCACAGCCCAGGCAGAGCTGGCACTGACTGTCCTGGAGGAGCTGCTGCATCCCTGGCTGCAAAACCTCACAGGTCCCAGGACAGGCTCCCTGGGTGTGATCCTGCCTGCCCTGGCACTGGTCAAACTGGGAATTCCGAGTGAGAAGAGCAATTCCTGAGCCCCCATCCCGGTGTTCAGATGAGGAAGCTCAGCTGTGCAGCATCTCAGCTCATCTCTGCCCAGCTCCTTATTCCAGTCAATCCCATGGAGCAGAAAGCTTTCCCTGGCTCTGGTGAGCTCCAGGAACTGGCTGAGTGATAAGCAGATAACAAGCAGCTGATTTGAAAACAAAATAAATCCTTATTATGTGTCTTTATACAAAATCAATTGGAAAACACCCAAATCTTTACCGAGCTTGAACAGAGCGATTGATGCCGGGTTATTCCTGAGCTCCCATCCGTGCCTGTGTCCAGGAATCCCTTCCCAGCCTGTGGAAAACACGGGACAGCTGTTCCCATGGGGATCTGTGCCTGCCCTGTGCTCCTTCCCAAGGGGACTGAGCCACGGAAGCCCCTCTGGGCTATGAAACAGCAGCTCTGAGGGTCCCGTTTTTCCAGGGGCAGGGAAGGTCCCTGCCCAGGGAGTGCAGAGGAAAACTGCTGTGTTTGGGTTTTCCTGAGTTGTCATGGAGCTGAAATCCATTTGCTTCCCAGCAGCCTAATGGGAAGCTGCTGGATTCGGGCACATCCCACTTTGCAAAGCCTGGAGATGGGCAGGGATGGAACGGGAGACTGGGAGAGGAGCTGCTGAAACCACACTGAGCCTCTGCCTTCCCCAATATCCTCCCTCTGATAAATCATCCCCCTACAGCACAAAGTAGGAATAAAGTCAGGATATGATGCTGTTCCCACAAAATACTCTGTTCAACTGGATCATTCTGCCCAACAAAAAAGTCCCTTTTTGCTCCAATCCCCCCCAGCTGATTTAACATTCCCAGGACACTGGTTGGAACCTCCCCTGCTCATCCCACTTGTCATTTCTGGGTGTATCCCAGATTTTGGGTGCTCTCAGGATCCTGGTTTGTACTGGACTCAGAGGATGATCCAGCACTGGGGTTACTGGTATCCAAACCAGCCTTTTGCTGAGCAACAAGGAGAAATAACACAATATCCCAGGGAAGTCCCCTCGGGAATCCAAGAGGGGATTAACTGAGCAGGAGCTCACTGGGGCCTTTCAGGATTTAAAGGGGCTCATAAAAAACAGGGAATGTGACTTTTACTTGGGCCAATAATGATAGGGCACAGGGGAGAGGGTGGATTTAGGTGGGATATNGTGATAGGACACAGGGGAGTGGTTTTAGACTAAAAGAGGGTGGATTTAGGTGGGATATGTGGAAGAAATTGTTGGCTGGGAGGGTGGGGAGGGGCTGGGATGGAATTCCCAGAGAAGCTGTGGCTGCCCCTGGATCCCTGGAAGTGTCCAAGGCCAGGTTGGAGCACTGGGATAGTGGGAGGTGTCCCTGCCCAGGGGTTGGAACTGGATGGGCTTTAAGGTCCCTTCCCACCCAAACCATTCCAGGATTTTTAGCCCCCAATTTGCAGGTCCCCAAGGGATGGATGGAACCCCAACCCAAAAGCTGAGTCAATTCCAGCTGTCCCAGGCTCACTTTTCCATGCAGGATATGCCAGTTTTCCCTGAAGTTGGCTGCAAGATCAATATTTGGAATTTTTCCTACCAAGGTGTTTCCAATTATCCCAAAGAAACCCCACATGACTCCAGCCAGAAAAGCAGAAGGAAATAAATTGGAAATACTGATTATTTGTCTTGTGCAATTATTCCAGGAACACTTCCCTGGGGATTGGTGCATAATGGGATGTCAATGAACGTGGGAAAAGAAACTCTGGTATCATGGAAAACACCCTCTCTGAGGAAGATATTCAAGGATTTTTAGTGTCCATGTGGAAATGTCTCATCCCAATCCCTTCCCATCCAGCTCAGAGATGTAATAAACCCATTGTGTCATTTCTTCCAAGGGTTAAATGGGGAATGTTGGAAGATGATGCACCAATATTTAGGAGAAGCCATGAGGAAAATAGAGTCCTGTTTGCCTCTGTTCCATGGAAGTTTAGGAGGAATTTTGGGGTGTGAGACACAAAGTGGCACATTCCCAGGTGCTGATTTCCCCCTTTATCTGGAGACTCTTGACTTCCATCACTTTTCATGGCACTGGGGGATTGATGTGGCAAAGTGAGGAAAGGTTGGGATGTGATTATTCCCCACATTTTAGAGCCTGGTGCATTGGCCCAGGAGCAAATCCTTCCTTGCAGCATCTTGTTTACAAGATTAATTTAAAAAGGAAATTAAAAAATTAATTTTAAACAAGAAAATTAAAAAAAAAACACACAACCCAGAAGTTGTTAAAACAACTTAAATTTTTGCAGATTTAAAGGAGAAAGAGGCTCAAAAGGAGGATCAGGAAGTGCTTGGGAGGTGCTTTTCCCAAGCTTTCCCAGTTCTCCGTGGAGGTTTTACACCTTGAGGTGAATTGTTTTAAAATATCAACTCAGAGACAAAATAGCCTTGGGGGAAAAACAGCACTGACATCCATCCCCGGGAATCATCCAGTCCATTAACCAGAGCTCGGGAAGCACTAAAGCTCCACGTGCACCCCCTGGAGCTCATCCAGCCACATCCAACCACTGGAAAAGGAGGAAAGAGTGGGAGGGAGGAATTAGGAATATAAATGTGTGTGGTATTTCTGGGCAAATCTGTAAAGGAGAACAAAAATGCCCAAGAAACTTCACCTCTGTGCCTTAAATCCCTGGAGCAAAACCTTGGAGGGGCCAGAGAATGGATTCAAACATTCCCAAAACCACTGAGGGTGTTTTTTCAGGGAATGTTTCTTCCAGGCAGAGTCAGTCCCTAATCCCTGCTGGATGTTTCCCTTCCCTTCTTTGTGCTGCACTCCCATTTCTTTGGGGGTTTTTCCATCTCAGAGCTCCCTTAGTTTTGCCTTCCCATGAGATTATATTAAAGGAGAAAACAGGTATTTTTAATAATAAAATAATTAATTAGCTGTCACCATCAGATGAGCCAAAGGCTGGAGCCCACAGGGAAGATTAATGGAAAAGGTTTATGTTGGATATTGGGAAGAAATCCTTCCCTGGGAGGAGCTGGGATGGAATTCCCAGAGGAGCTGTGGCTGCCCCATCCCTGGAAGTGCCCAAGGCCAGGTTGGATAAATTTGGAGCAGCCTGGGATAGTGGGAGGTTTCTCTGCCAGGGGGAGGGACTGGATGGGCTTTAAGGTTTCTTCCAACCCAAATCATTCCATGATTCTATGGAAAAGTCCTGACTGGCTGGGATGGGAGAGGGAACAGCTTCCAGGGGCTGGATCCTGGCCAGGAGAGAGGCCAGGAGTGACCTGAGCCAGGCCCTTCGTGTTGGACCAGCCTGGAAAACTGCACATCTCCAGGAGAGCTGGGCAGGAACAGGCCCAGGGAGACGTGTCCGACTTCCCAGCCTTTCCCAGGGGCCTTTCCCTGTATCCCAGGGCAGCTCCCATCCCCCAAGGGCTGCAGCAGAGCCCTGGGAGCCCAGTGGGGTTTGGGGTCTCTCCTGGCTTTCCCTGAGCTGCCACCCAGGATGGGGGAACCAGGAATGGGGACCAGGAATGGGAACCAGGAAATAGGAACCAGAAATGTGGGGGAACCAAAAATGTGGGTGAACCAAGAATGGGAACCAGGAATGTGGGTGAACCAAGAATGGGAACCAGGAATGTGGGTGAACCAGGAATGCGGGTGAACCAAGAATAGGAAGCAGGAATGGGAACCAGGAACATGGGGGAACCAGGAATGTCGGTGGACCAGGAATGGGAATCAGGAATGTGGATGAACCAGGAATGGGAACCAGGAATGTGGGGGAACCAGGAATGTGGGTGAACCAAGAATGGGAACCAGGAATGTGGGTGAACCAAGAATGGGAACCAGGAATGTGGGTGAACCAGGAATGCGGGTGAACCAAGAATAGGAAGCAGGAATGGGAACCAGGAACATGGGGGAACCAGGAATGTCGGTGGACCAGGAATGGGAATCAGGAATGTGGATGAACCAGGAATGGGAACCAGGAATGTGGGGGAACCAGGAATGTGGGTGAACCAAGAATGGGAACCAGGAATGTGGGTGAACCAAGAATGGGAACCAGGAATGTGGGTGAACCAGGAATGCGGGTGAACCAAGAATAGGAAGCAGGAATGGGAACCAGGAACATGGGGGAACCAGGAATGTCGGTGGACCAGGAATGGGAATCAGGAATGTGGATGAACCAGGAATGGGAACCAGGAATGTGGGGGAACCAGGAATGTGGGTGAACCAAGAATGGGAACCAGGAATGTGGGTGAACCAAGAATAGGAAGCAGGAATGGGAACCAGGAATGGGAATCAGGAATGGGAACCAGGAATGTGGGGGAACCAGGGATGTGGGGGAACCAGGAATGTGGGAGAACCAGGAATGGGAACCAGGAATGGGAACCAGGAATGTGGGAGAACCAGGAATGGGAACCAGGAATGTGGGAGAACCAGGAATGGGAACCAGGAATGTGGGGGAACCAGGAATGGGAACCAGGAATGTGGGTGGACCAGGAATGGGAACCAGGAATGGGAACCAGGAATGTGGGTCTCCTGCTTGGCTCCCAGCTCTGCTGGACATGCAGCACTTGCTGCTCCTCCATGTGCCACCCCAGAATCCCAGAATCAATCCCAGAATCATGAAGGTTGGAAAAGAGCTCCAAGAATCATCAAGTCCAACCTTGGACCAAATCCCACCGTGTCCACTGAAAGGTCATCCTTGGTTTTAACCTTGGCCACCAACTCCTCATCCAGGGGCTGAGTGGGAGCCTGACATTCCCCAAAATTCCTCAGCAACTGCAGGGGGGGCTTTGGAAGAGGCACCTGCAAGGCTCATGGAATCATGGAATCATGGAATAGGCTGGGAAAGGCCTCTGAGGTCCTGCCCACACGAGGTGCCAACCCTCGTGCATCCCAATCCATGGAGATGCTGTTACCAAAGTCACAGCACTGGGAATACTGGCTGGATCCAAACCCTGCCCCTTTTCTCCTCCCTGTGGAATTTCGAGGCTACAAAGGGCCAAATCCTGCTTCTCATTCCTGAAAAAATGTCCCAAAACTTCCCTGATGTTCAGAGGGAAGATCCAAACTTTCTGTGCTGAGCAAGAGCCAAATCCAGCCCCAAACATTCAAAGTTTCCCAACGTTGGCTCTTTCTTGGATTTTTTTTTTCCTAAAAATCACTGTCAGTTAAAATTATGTAACTGCAAAAAAGCAGCTGAAAAACTTCAGGATGGTGCTTCTATTTTATCAAACCTTTTCTCCATTAATCTTCCCACACAACTGCTGTCACCCATTAATCTGCCAAAGGAATGGGACATGGATCCTTCAGGTGGCACTTCCTGCCCCTCCAGCCAGTCCTGCTCCCCCCATCCCTGTGGATACCCCTTAGCTGTGCATGGATAACGGGAATATTAGTGGGCACAGACCTTCAGTGGCCTTTAGTCCTGGTCAAACCACATAAAGAAGGTAAAACCTCCCAAAATCTCCTCCAGCAGCTGCTGGTGGCACCGAGGACCTGGAATTTCTGGATGGGAATTGCCTAAATAACCCATGCTGAAATCCCTGGCAGTATTCCCACTGAATCTGACAGGAACTGGAGCAGCTTTGGGGCTGTCAAATTTGATCCTTTGAAATAGTTTTTGACAGGAATTGATGTTTTATTTGATGGAGAGGGGGAGGGGTTTTTTTCCCTTGTGCAGGAAGGGGCTGTTTCCCTCAGGAAATATCCCTGCAAAACCCTGGAGTGTCCTGAGTCTCCTTCACTGCAGGAGCACAGTGAGGTCAGAGCTGTTTGTCACAGTCTGCCCCTCCTTGTGCTTCCAGCCACATCCCTCAGCCACTCCAGGGATTTTTATAATAATTGCATTTATTGATTTCCTCCAATGTGACCCCTGAGCTGGGCTGGAGCACACGGAGCAGGAGGCTGGGGATGTGGGAATGGCCCTTCCCACGGATGAGCCCCTCAAAACATCCCTCTCCAGGTGCTGTCACCTCCCAGACCTGCTCTTCCATCCCTGCAAGTGCCCAAGGCCAGGCTGGACAAGGCTTGGAGCAACCTGGGATAGTGGAAATATCCCTGTCCGTGGCTCTGGATGAGCTTTAAGCCCCTTCCAACCCAAATCATTCCATGATTCCCCAACTACTCATAAAAAAGGGGGGAAAACCCCACCCTAAACTCCAGCAGCAAATTATCCTGTAATTCTTCATGCCACAAATCAACCCCAGCAGCAAATAAATTTGGGGATGGGAAGGTTTCAGTGGCACTTGGCACCACTCCAAGGCTGTTTAATCCTTAAAACTCTTCTGTGGGAGACCCCAAACTGCCCCAGGGAGTGAAATCTTTGCTTTCCAGCAGATGCAGGAGAACAATCAGCCTCCAAATGGGTGCTGTGGGATGAGTCTGATGTTGAGGTGACTGTTCCCTCTCAATCCCAGCTGAGCTGTGCTCAGGTTTTAGTGTTTGAAACCTGATTTTCCTCCTTCCCTCTGAAAACAGGGATGTGGGAGCCTCTTGCCTTCCCTTGTAGCTGAAATAGCAACAGATTTAAGAGGGGAAAGGGCTCTTTCCCACCTGCCAGGGGACTCCTCAAACACCTCAGCAAGACAAAGAATAAATATTAACTTAAGAAATTGCTCCTTTAACTTGAATTAGAAGCAAAACTCGCTGGGAGAGAGAGAATTTTCAGTCCCCTTCAGTATCCAAACACAGAACAGCTTTCCTTGGTGTTTGCCAGCTCCTGGAAATCTAACCTGAGGAAAAGCATTGGCAAGGAAAGGTGGGATTAAGGCAGCAGAGGAATCGTGTCTCCAGCCATGGAATATTCCCCAGGATCCTCCAAAGTGTCCTGCTGTGACCACAGGGGCTGCTCCGTGCTGCCATGTCCACCAGGAAGCTCCAGGCTCCTCTTTTCCAGGTGCTGTTGCTCTTGGGAATGTGAGGTTTGGGGTCAGGAGAGCCTCCAGACCCACCTTCACATCCCAGGTTTATGTCCACCTGGTATCCAGAATTATCCCTCCAAAACAGGAAAACTGGGAACTCCCTCCCACGTTTCCCACTGTCACATCCCAATACCAGAAACCAAGGTGGAGGTGATGCCTAATCCAGAGGAATCTGTAGGTGATATCTAATCCCAAAGGAAGCTGTAGGAGGTGCCTAAATTCCTTATGAAGTTGTAGGTGTTGCCTAATCCCATATGAAGGTGGAGGTGACATCTAATCCCACATGGAGCTGTAGGTGATGTTTAATCCCATATGGAGGGTGTGGGAGATGCTCAATCCCATAATAAACTGTAAGTGATGCCTAAATTCCATAGGAAGCTCTGGGTGATATCTAATCCCATAGGAAGGTGACAGTGATGCCTAAATTCCATAGGAAGCTGTAGGAGATTCCTAATCCCATAGAAAACTGTAGGTGATACTTAATCCCATAGGAAACTGTAAGTGATATTTAATCCCATAGGAAGCTGTAGGAGATGCCCAGTCCCATAGGAAGGTGAAGGTGATGCCTAATTCCAAATGAAGTTATAGGTGATGCCCAATCTCCATAAGGAGCTGTAGGTGATGTCTAATCCCATATGGAGATGTCTAATCCCACAGGAAGCTGTAGGTGATATTTAATCCCATAGGAACCTGTAGGTGATGCCCAATCCCATATGGAGCTGTAGGTGATGCCTAATCCCATATGAGGGTGTAGGAGATGCCCAATCCCATAAGAAGCTGTAAATGATGTCTAATCCCATAGGAAGCTGTAGGTGATATTTAATCCCATAGGAAGGTGTCAGCAATGCCTAAATCCCATAGGAAGCTGTAGGTGATATTTAATCCCATAGGAAGGTGTCAGCAATGCCTAAATCCCATAGGAAACTGTAGGTGATATTTAATCCCATAGGAAGGTGTCAGCAATGCCTAAATCCCATAGGAAACTGTAGGTGATATCTAATCCCCTAGGAAGGTGTCAGCAATGCCTAAATCCCATAGGAAACTGTAGGTGATATCTAATCCCATAGGAAGGTGTCAGCAATGCCTAAATCCCATAGGAAACTGTAGGTGATATCTAATCCCATAGGAAGGTGTCAGCAATGCCTAAATCCCATAGGAAACTGTAGGTGATATCTAATCCCATAGGAAGGTGTCAGCAATGCCTAAATCCCATAGGAAACTGTAGGTGATATCTAATCCCATAGGAAGGTGTCAGCAATGCCTAAATCCCATAGGAAACTGTAGGTGATATCTAATCCCCTAGGAAACTATATCTGATACCTAATCCCATAGGAAGCTGTAGGTGATGCCAAATCCCATAGGAAGCTGTAGGTGATATTCCATAGGAAGCTGTAGGTGATATCTAATCCCATAGGAAGCTGTAGGTGATGCCAAATCCCATAGGAAGTTGTAGGTGATATTCCATAGGAAACTGTATCTGGTATCTAATCCCATATGGAGCTGTAGGAGATGCCCAATCCCACATGGAGCTGGAGGAGATCCCAATCCCACATGGAGCTGGAGGAGATGCCCAATCCCATAGGAAGCTGTAGGAGATGCCCAATCCCACATGGAGCTGGAGGAGATGCCCAATCCCACATGGAGCTGTAGGAGATGCCCAATCCCATAGGAAGCTGTAGGAGATGCCCAATCCCACATGGAGCTGGAGGAGATTCCCAGTCCCACATGGAGCTGTAGGAGATGCCCAATCCCACATGGAGCTGGAGGAGATGCCCAATCCCACATGGAGCTGGAGGAGATCCCAATCCCACAGGGATCAGCTCACAGCCACACAGCCCAGGACCCCCAGACTGAACAGTGAAGCTCAGAAGGTTTTTCCCTTCCCCACATTCCTTTCTCATTCAACCAGGAGTCTCCCATGGTGCTGCACACGGACAGGGAAGGGCTTTGGAGCATCATGGAACATCCAAGGGGAGCAGCCCCAGCTCCTCTGCTGCTCCCCCCAGAGAGCTGATCCAGCAGGAGCTCAGCCAGGAAAATCCCACCAAACTCCGGCCCTCTGGATACAGGGAAAACAACCAGAAAGGAAAAGGAATGGCAGCACACAGGGCCAGCTGCACTCTGGGTGAGCTGCCCAGGGCTCTGGAGCTCAGGGGTTCACAATATTATCTGCTTTTGTGAGCTGGAAAAGGAGATAATATTCAGGGTTTTGTTGTCCCCCTCAAGATGGAATTATTTCTCCAGCCACTGGTGCATCCCCTCCTTCCCTGCAGTCATGCAGGGCTGGTTTTTAAAGGCATTGCTTTGTCTTTTCTCATGTTTGTGCTTTGTTTTGGGCTGGATGGATCCAGGACAACTCCAGGAGGAACAGTTAGTGGGGGAAAAGGGCACCAAAAAGTCATGTACCAGATACCTCTTCTCCTGGCTGACTCTCTCCATGTTTATAGGGGCAGGGACAGGACACAGGGAATGGCTTCCCACTGGCAGAGGTGAGATGGGATATTGGGAAGGGATTGTTCCCTGGGAGGGTGGGGAGGGGCTGGGCTGGAATTCCCAGAGAAGCTGTGGCTGCTCCATCCCTGGAAGTGTCCAAGGCCAGGTTGGANCCCACATGGAGCTGGAGGAGATGCCCAATCCCACATGGAGCTGGAGGAGATGCCCAATCCCACATGGAGCTGGAGGAGATGCCCAATCCCACATGGAGCTGGAGGAGATGCCCAATCCCACATGGAGCTGGAGGAGATGCCCAATCCCACATGGAGCTGGAGGAGATGCCCAATCCCACATGGAGCTGGAGGAGATGCCCAATCCCACATGGAGCTGGAGGAGATGCCCAATCCCACATGGAGCTGGAGGAGATGCCCAATCCCACATGGAGCTGGAGGAGATGCCCAATCCCACATGGAGCTGGAGGAGATGCCCAATCCCACATGGAGCTGGAGGAGATGCCCAATCCCACATGGAGCTGGAGGAGATGCCCAATCCCACATGGAGCTGGAGGAGATGCCCAATCCCACATGGAGCTGGAGGAGATCCCAATCCCACAGGGATCAGCTCACAGCCACACAGCCCAGGACCCCCAGACTGAACAGTGAAGCTCAGAAGGTTTTTCCCTTCCCCACATTCCTTTCTCATTCAACCAGGAGTCTCCCATGGTGCTGCACACGGACAGGGAAGGGCTTTGGAGCATCATGGAACATCCAAGGGGAGCAGCCCCAGCTCCTCTGCTGCTCCCCCCAGAGAGCTGATCCAGCAGGAGCTCAGCCAGGAAAATCCCACCAAACTCCGGCCCTCTGGATACAGGGAGAACAACCAGAAAGGAAAAGGAATGGCAGCACACAGGGCCAGCTCCAGCTGCACTCTGGGTGAGCTGCCCAGGGCTCTGGAGCTCAGGGGTTCACAATATTATCTGCTTTTGTGAGCTGGAAAAGGAGATAATATTCAGGGTTTTGTTGTCCCCCTCAAGATGGAATTATTTCTCCAGCCACTGGTGCATCCCCTCCTTCCCTGCAGTCATGCAGGGCTGGTTTTTAAAGGCATTGCTTTGTCTTTTCTCATGTTTGTGCTTTGTTTTGGGCTGGATGGATCCAGGACAACTCCAGGAGGAACAGTTAGTGGGGGAAAAGGGCACCAAAAAGTCATGTACCAGATACCTCTTCTCCTGGCTGACTCTCTCCATGTTTATAGGGGCAGGGACAGGACACAGGCAATGGCTTCCCACTGCCAGAGGTTAGATGGGATATTGGGAAGGGATTGTTCCCTGGGAGGGTGGGGAGGGGCTGGGCTGGAATTCCCAGAGAAGCTGTGGCTGCTCCATCCCTGGAAGTGTCCAAGGCCAGGTTGGAGCCACCTGGGACAGTGGAAGGTGTCCCTGCCCATGGCAGGGGTGGCACTGGATGGGCCTTAAGGTCCTTCCAACCCAACCCATTCCAGGATTCCTTAGAACCCCCTGGACAGAGCAGCAGGGATCTGAGTGCCCCTCCCTGCCCAGCAATATTTCACCAAGGCTGAGCCCAAATCCTGCACCCCACCAAGAACTGGGGCCACCCAGAGATGGAGAGGAGGCTCCTGGTCATTCCTGGCAGCAGGATCGTGGCCACAGGGCCACCAAAATCCATGGAGAGCACTGGAGCAGGGGGCAGGTTGTCCCCACATCCCTTGTGCCCAGAGGACCAGAGGTCCAAGATTCCCTTTACTGGATCTCACTGTTACAAAGAGGTTGTGAGGAGTTTGCTTTTTAATTTGCTCAAAAGAATTCACAAAAATTAGTTCTTGCAGAATCCAGAGGTATTTTCATTTGTTTCATTCCCTCTCCTCTTTTCTTCAGCAACGAAATGGAAAACAGGCAATAGAAAAAAATAAAAGAGATAATTGTGAGGATGCCAACTGAGAAGTTTAAAATAGATTAAAATCCTTCCTCTACCTGCAGGAGAAATAAATATATATGTGTATATATATAAACACACAGGCACATTTTTATATATTTATTTCTGCGTTATCATTTTCTTCCTTTAAGGAATAATTGTTCTGTCAGGAAATGCCAATTTAACAAGACTCGTTAAATTAGAGGGCACAGCCCTGTCATTTGTGGCACTGCAAAGGACCTTTGAAAATCTAATTCCACATGGATATGTCTCAGTGTCCCCTCCAAAAAACTGGGATGAGGGAGGATTAAATCCTTTCAGGGATGGGGGAGGATTAAATCCTTTCAGGGATGAGGGACTGTAAAGGCAAATGTGACACCTCTGGGGGGTCCCACCCCAGGCAAGGTCTGGCTTCTCCTAAAATCTTTAATTAATCCTCTGCAGCCTCCTGTGTAACCCCAGAAAATCCCACTTTTATTTGCTTTCCCAGTCAGTCCCAGCCTAATCCCTAAAAGAGCAGCAACATCTTTACTCACTTGGGCATTTGTTTGATCTCTCCCAGGTTTTTTCTTTTGTACAAACACGAGGCACAGAAAATGAGACCTCAAAAGTTTCCCTATTTTTTGGAGCTGAAAGCAGAGTTGTAAAATGCCAAGGTTTTTCCTACTCTGCTGTTGGGATGAATGGAAAAGATTAGGAAACACCAACATATTATCGATGTGCCTTCAGTGTTTTCTTATGGCTCAAATATTTCCCCTCCCTGCATTAAAAACTCACAGCCCCAAAATACTGCAGACCCCCCAAAAATCCCTTTACCAGCTGCAGTGCAGCTGGACCTGGGAGGGTTCTGCTCCAAGAATCCTCAATTAATCTGGAAAATTTCACAGCTGGAAGTTCAATCATTTCACAGAAAATAAAACAAAGCCAAAGAAAACACACCCCCCCCTTTGGAATAAAGGTGGTGTTTGGGGGGTGACAGCAAAGGGGGTGCCCAAAGCTGCTCTGGGGTCACACTGGGGGTTTGTCACATCTCTGGGGCTGGAGGCAGCAGGGAGAGAAGCAGGGCTGAGTGGTGGCTTCCATGGAAACTCCTCTTTCCAAGTGTTTTATGGCTTTCTCGTCCCGTGGTGGCTTCAGTGGGAATTGTTTCCACAGCGCTCGGGCAAAGCACAGGATTGTTCTGGAAGGATTGGGCTCTGCAGGACTTTGGGGTTTGCTTTGGGCTCTTTTGGCTGGTTTTCCTTGGTTTTTTGCTCCAACATCTGCCCCTCTCAGGGGGGTTGTTGGGTACCAGTGCCCAGCTGTGCCCAGCTGTGCTCCTGCAGCAGCATCTCCAGTGGCACCAGGGATGATTCTGTGCAGGGAAAGGGGGTCCCTTTCCCAATCCATGGGGACTTGAACCTCTCCAGGGACAGGCAGCCTTTCAGTACCTGCCCCTGGTCCTTGCCTTGAGCTCCTGAGGGATGAAAATCAAGGCCTTTGTTTTCCAGGGGTTTTGAGAGCACAAAAAATAACCCTGGGAAGTAGAAACCTGATCACAGAATCCTGGAATGGTTTGGGCTGGAAAGGACCTCCCAGCCCATCCAGTGCCATGGGCAGGGACACCTCCCACTGTCCCGGGATGCTCCAAGGCCCATCCTGCAGCCTTTGAGCCCATTCCTGTCATTCCACCTGCTGCTTTTGTCCCCAAAATCTCAACAACCCAGGTGATGTCACAGCTTTTGCACAACTGATCTGTGTCCTGGGCACAGTCACAGTGTTGTCACTGATCCAGAATTCCTCGTGGCACCAACCCAGGGATAAATCTGCTGCCCACTCACCCACCAGGGATTGCTCTGAAGAACTGAGCAATGGAATAAATCCATCAATCCCCCGGGATTCTCTAATGGACACCGGGGCTGGAGCATGTCCAGAGAAGGGAAGGGAGCTGGGAAGGGGCTGGAGCAGCAGGAGCAGCTGGGGGAGCTGGGGGGGCTCAGCCTGGAGAAAAGGAGGCTCAGGGGGCACCTGGAATTCTCTGCAACTCCCTGACAGGAGGGGGGAGCCAGGTGGGATCAGGCTCTGCTCCCAGGGAACAAGGGATGGGAGGAGAGGGAACGGCCTCAGGCTGGGCCAGGGGAATTTTAGGTTGGATATTGGGAAAATTCCATCATGGAAAAGGTTGTCCAGCCCTGGCACAGGTGCCCAGGGCTGTGGGGGAGTCCCCATCCCTGAAGGGATTTATAATCCACGTGGATGTGGCACTTGGGGACATGGAGAGGTGATGGACCCACAGTCCTGGGTTAATGGTGGGATTTGATGATCTCAGAGGGCTTTTCCAACCTGAAGGATCCCAGGATTTTCACTCCTATGGAGCAAAAGTGCTGCCCAGTGAGCCAAGCCCTGAAACCCGAGAAATTCTCTCCATAAATCCCCATTTCTGGAGCTCAGCAGTCACTGGCTGTTCCAGGGGAATTCAGGGCTCTGGAATGGGGGGTTTGTGGGGTTTCCAGCTGCCAGTCCCACTGTGAGTCTGGAGGGAGAGGATTTGGGGGTTCAGCTCTCCCTCCTTTCCTCCCTGACAGGATGAATTAAGTGACAACAACAAATGGATCTAGCAGAACAAAGTATTGGGATTTACTTTCCAGGGGGTTTAAAGCTTCTATTTAATCCTTTCTGTCTTAACCTGAGTTGATGTTTGAAGTGAAAAGGAAGTTCCAAAAGAAGGCAATGCCTTTGATTAGGAAAACTTCCCAATATTTGTCTCTTCATTACCTTTTAGGGACACAGAAACTATAGTTTTTTGAGGAGGGGAGGGAGATGGCAGAATTCACCCAAAATAATTCACTGCATTTCTCATGTATAATTTGATTTGCATCCAAAATCTATTCTCCAACAGAAGGAGCAAACTCACACAGCCCAGGGGATCATTTCAGAAGCGACTTGTTGATTAATTAGCAATATTTATTGATTCCAGCTCTATTATTTCTTCTGAGCATTAATACCAACCAGTTTTTCAGCTGCTCTGGCTGTGTAAAGAATTAACCAGGACACGGGCTGTGCAGGTAATGAGCTTCTTCCTCAGATAACTTGAATAATAGAGATAATTTCCAAAGGCTGGCTGGGCAGGGTGAGATGTCCTACAAGCTGATGCCAGCCTGGAATTTTATGGTCAGGTTTGGTCTGGTTTGTTTTCATGGAAAAACTTTTGGATTTCAGCTCAGGGTGAGGATGGTCTTGGCCATCCTGTTCCTATTTACCATCAGTTGTTTTTCTTTAATTAAGAAAAGTTGTTTCTCTATAATAAATCAGGCAGGGAAATCAGAGAAGATAATTTGGAGTGGGAGCATTTACGGGAAAAAAGCAGCTTTCAATGCAAACCTGTTGTTTTTCCCTTTACAATCTACCTTTGCCAGGCTACTCCCATCCCCGAAAATGAGTGAAAACCCCTTCAGAGACGGGGAAAAGTCCAAAATAAGCAAGTGGACACAGCGCAGGGCTGTGCTGTGTTTTCCAGCCAGGCACAATCCATAGCACCGCCCGGGACCGTGTGTGCAAGGTACCGAGTTTGTGGGGGAGGGAATATTTGAGGGTGTTTATAGCCAGGCACCTTTTCTTTCCCCGGATTTGTGGCCATATATCACGGGGATAACAGTCTCAAAGCGCCTCGTGCCGAAGCCCTTTGGATGTTTATTATCCTGAGTGAGCCAAGGGGAAAAACTCCCACTGATTTCAACAAGATTCGCTCGGAAAGCGGGAGAGGCTCAGTGGGAGCTGCTGAAAATCACGTTGGGATGGATATTGGAACTTCTGCCCTTTCCCCACTCGGTTTACAAGAGCTGTGGGCTTGGAAAGGATTTATGTTTATGGGCAGCGCTAAAAAATGGGAAAACTGCCCCCAAGTTCTGTGAGGGCAGAAAGCTGAGCTCACCCCGAGCGTTTGTGCCAATCGCTGCCGCCACAGGGCACGAGCTCCGAGCCCTCAATCGCATTTTTCCCCATGATCCAAGGGATTCGGGGGATGGCTGCCCACCAAGTCGGGCTTTGCTGCACGTTCTTGCAGCTTTGCCACAATAAAAAAGCAACTCTTCCGAGAGAGGCTGGAGACAACCAGGCTGGAACGACTCCATCTATTGGGTAAAAATACACGGCTCGCAAATGCACATGGAAAATGAATTCAGAGGGAAAAAAAAATATCTGAGGGGATTCAGAGCAGTTACCGGCACTTACAGCTTAATTGGACACAATTAGAGGAATGTTTCTTGCTACTGTTTGAAATCGAAATGAAGGTAAAGGCAGCTGCTTCCAGAGAGCCGAGCTAAGCAAACCCGAGGAGATGCCAGCCTGTATCCCAAGTTATTCCCGTCTCGCAAGGTGTTGGGGAAAAGGGGCTTTTTTTTTGGTGTCCGATGCGCGGCAAAAGGAGCCTCGATCCCAAGGGATCAAAGGTGTGAGGTGACAATGGGCAGCGAGGGTCGGGGCCGGGGGGTGATGCTTCAGCCAACGCGTTTCTCCCTGTTCCCATCATTTCATGGGAGCAGCTTCCCACGGAGACCAAGAAGCAAAAAGCCCCCCCCAAAGCAGCCCCCCTCTTCCCCCAGAACACAGCGGCTGCAAAGCTCGCCCGTGGTTCCCGAGGCTTTGCTCGGCTCCGTGAGATCATGTTTTTCCCCGGGGATGCTGGAAAGCAGGAAAACAAACTCCTGCCGGAGGAGGGAGGGAAGGAGGGAGCGGGGGGAAGTCGGGGCCGGCGGCAGCCGCGCTCCCCCCGCTCCGCCGGGGGATAACGAGGGGGTGGAAGAGGAGAAGAAGGAGGAGGAGGAGAAGGAGGAGGAGAAGGGGGGGCGACTCCGGTGAAGCAACGGCGCGATCGGGGCCGAGCATCCCTCCCTCCCCTCCCTCCCTCCGCCTCCCGAGCGCGGCTGGCGCCGAGCGGCGGGGCTCGCCACCGGGACCGGCACCTCGCAAAGCTTCTCCCCGCTCTTCCTCCACCTCCTCCTCCTCCTCCTCCTCGCCCGCAGCCGGGGCGCGCCCGGCGCAG
>WEIV01024740.1:128054-144777 GCA_013390005.1 Calyptomena viridis
TGTTTTTAATTTGAAGGTTTTCAAGGCCGGCACAGGAGTGGTGGCAGGGATGTGCCAGCTCCCAGCTCCATCCATACCCACCTCTGGAAAGGCCACAGGGGGATTTTTCAAATTTTTGGGGAGATTTGCTGCCCAGAGTCTTTCCACAAACTCTGTAGGGTGAGGGTGTTCAGGGAGATTGGCTTTGTCTTGCTGATTTTGTAACATTAAAAAATTGAGGTTCTTTCTGTTTTATGGCTTTGCAGCCCCTGCTCTGTGTTTGTGGGCAGAGCTGCAGGGAAGGGGGTGGGATCATGGAATCTTGGAATGGTTTGGGTGGGAAGGGGAATTAAAATCATCCAGTGCCACCCCTGCCATGGGCAGGGACACCTCCCACTGTCCCAGGTGGCTCCAACCTGGCCTTGGACACTTCCAGGGATGGGGCAGCCACAGCTTCTCTGGGAATTCCAGCCCAGTCCCTCCCCACCCTCCCAGCCAGGAATTCCTTCCCAATATCCCATCTCCCCCTCTGGCAGTGGGAAGCCATTCCCTGTGTCCTGTCCCTCCATCTCTTGTCCCAAGTCCCTCTCCAGCTCTCCTGGAGCCCCTTTAGGCTCTGGAAGGGGCTCCACGGTCTCCCTGGATCCTTCCCTTCTCCAGGTGACCATTCCCAGCTCTCCCAGCCTGGCTCCAGTTCTTGGATCATCTCTGGAGCTCCAGTAGGTCCAAGTCCTTTGAGGACTGAATGTCTTCCCAGTGTGGAGGCTGCACTTGGCTCCTTTTCCCTCTGGATTTGCCCAGAAGCTGCTGAGCTTGGAGGAGACCTTGGGGTTGGGCTCCTTGCTGGGCTGGTGGGGCACAAATATTTTATGGATATCCAGGGATTGCAACTTCTTGTCCCACTGAATTTGGGAAGAGCAGGGCTGGGCTGGGCTCCTGCTGCTGCGTGTTCCTTTGCATCCCAAACTTCCCAACCCACTTCACCTGGATCCAGATGCAGCAGCTCTTTAAACTCTCCTGGATTGTTGATTTTAACACAATCTGGGTGAGTGGTTTGGGGGGAAAACTGGCAGGGAATGTCCTGAGTTGGAAGGGACACACAGGGATCTTCAATCCCAGCTCCTGCTCTGGAAAGCCCAACTATAGGAATTGTTATTTCAGGCAGGAAAGGAATAAAATCGATTCAGTGTGGGAACAGCTCAGCTGAGGTTTTTCCACTTCCACCACAAAACCTCTGAGCTTTTCCCAGTTTCTTTTGTCCCTGGATTGGAGCGTGGATCAAACCCCTTTGCTTGTGTGGGAATGTGCAGGTGAGAGGAGGGAAGAGTGTGTTTGGGAGAGAGGTGTTGGAATGCAGGAACAGAGGAGGGATTTTTAAGATTTTAAGGATTTTTCCCTGTGTGGTTTTTTCCTCTGTGCTGGTTTTCCTCCTTTTCCCTTTATTCTGGAGCCATCCATCAGGAAATGGGATCCTGGTTAGTCACACACTCACCATTCCATCATCAACACGGGTTTGGTTTAGTTATAGAATAAATCCCAAATAATTGCCCACCTCCCTGCAGCAGAATTAATATAATTAGGGACATAATTACAGTTCCCACTCCGGGATTCGGTGAGGACTTAATTAATATTTGCAAATGACTCTGGGATGTGCTGACCATTCCCTAACACTGGGCACAGGGAACAGGAATTTTGGTTCCTGCAGTGCCACAGGACACTGGTGTGGGGAGTGGGATCAATCCAGGAGCCAGAAGGGCTTTGCAGCATCCTGGGATGGCTCCACAAACTGCTGCTTTTCCCGTGGGAATGGCTCAAATAAGACTTGGGATGAGCTTTTCCTTTGGGCTTGGTTTTCCCATCCTGCATTTATCCTGAATCCCTGGGCTGCTGGATCTTCTTCCCAGGCTTTGCAGCATCCAGGGCTGGCTCCAGAAGCAATCAGTTTTCCCATTGGAATGGCTGAAATAAGACTTGGGATGAGCTTTTCCTTTTGGGAATGTTTCTCCCATGTTGCATTTATCCTGAATCCCTGGACTGCTGGAGCTCGTTCCTATTGGGAATGTTACATGGTGCCATCCAGGGCTGGCTCCAGAAAGAGCTGCTTTTCCCATGGGAATGGCTGAAATTGGAGCTGGATGAGCTTTTCCTTTTGGGAATGCTTCTCCCATCCTGCATTTACCCTGAAATCCCTGGAATGCCAGAGCTGATTCCGAGTAGGAGCATTCCAAGGTGCCCATAAGGGCTTTGCAGCATCCAGGGTTGGCTCCAAAAGCTGCTTTTCCCGTGGGAATGGCTGAAATTGGAGCTGGATGAGCTTTTCCTTTTGGGAATGCTTTTTCCATCTTGGCTGTGGATTTGCCCCCTCCTGAGCTGGGATGGAGAAGAACTGGTTGAGCATCTCCTGTTCTCCTCCTCTTGGAGGAGCAGTTTTCCATCCTCCAGGAAGGAGGAACTGCTGCAGGGTGTTATTCCAAGTCTTTTATCCCTGGAAGAGGCTGAGCCTGTGTGTTGGTCCATAGATTTTGCACCTGGCTGCCATCCAAGGGGTGATATTCCAGGCAGGCATTCCAGCCTGGTCCCTGGCCATGGATACAGGGATACAGGGATGGGGGATATCCCTGTGTGAGTTCAGGGACAGCAGCTCCTGTGGGGCTGGGAAATCCTGCCTGTAGTGCAATTCCCAGGCTTTCCAAAGGAAAAACGGGCTCCAAAGGTGGATGTTATCCCCAAAAAGCTCCACAGCACCTGGAGCCAGGGCTGGTTTATATTGCAATTCCCTGTTTTCCTGCATTTCTGCTCCATTCACCTCCTTGGCTGTTTTCACCACTTCTTCCACCATTCCCTAATTTCCTTTTCCCAGTCCCTCTCCCAGCTGAAAGTCTCCCATCATTCCTGTTGTGCTTTGGAATTAGGGCTCTCCACTCTGAAAACAGGGATCCCTGAGGTTGGAAACCTCTGAGATGATGCAGCTGATTCATCTCCTTCTCCAGCACTTTTGGGAATTCTTCCTCTTATTTTTGCTTCCTTTTCCTCCCCTATGATTTCGTGCAGTGGGAGCAGATTCCTGTCATTTTTCCATGGATTACTGCACTCCCCTCTCCCCCAGTTTTACAATTTACTTCTGGAATCAAACAAACTCCAGCACCACAATCTTCCTCCTCATCCCTGAGCTTGAAATTCTGCAATAATAAAAGTGGCAACATAAATTAAGAACTCGAGCTGTTACTAATCTTATGACCACACTCACTCCCATCCTGATTTTCCTCTGGAATATTAAATCAAGAAGAATGGCCTATTATAATACAATTAGCTGTGATTCACAAGCAGGAATTACTGGCACCAGTGTGGGGGAAAAGTTGCATTAAAATGATGGGAAAAGGTTTCAAACCTTTGTGGTTTGGTGATTGTTGTTTTTTTTTTAATTATTTTTGCCTTTTAAAGACTTTCCAGCAGCTGGAACCAGGGAAGAGCCATAGGGGGGAATTCTCTGTGGATTTGGTAATAAATTTATGGTGAGATCCAAAGGGTCTCGTGGGCATGGAAAGGTTTGTTGGCTCCCAGAAGATGTTCCTGCCAGAAATAATCCCATCCTGTCCCACCCTGAGCAGGAGGAAAAGCAGCAGCAACTTGACTTTGGAATTCTGTTCCTTCAGATAAAACCAAAACAGGCACAGAATTGAGGGATTGGGGGGGGTTGGGGTGGAGAAATGGAATCAGAGGGTCATGGAATGGGTTGGGTTGGAAAGGAACTTAAGGATCATCCAATTCCAACCTTTTGCCATGAACAGGACACCTCCCACAGTCCCAGGTGGCTCCAGCCTGGCCTTGGACACTTCCAGGGATGGAGCAGCCACAGCTTCTCTGGGAATTCCATCCCAGTCCCTCCTCACTCTCCCAGCCAGGAATCCCTTCCCACTATCCCATCTCACCCTCTGGCAGTGGGAAGCCATTCCCTGTGTCCTGTCCCTCCAGCCCTTGTCCCAAGTCCCTCTCCAGCTCTCCTGGAGCCCCTTTAGGCTCTGGAAGGGGCTCCAAGCTCTCCCTGGATCCTTCTCTTCTCCAGGTGACCATTCCCAGCTCTCCCAGCCTCCTCCAGAGCAGAGGGGCTCCAGCCCTCAAATCACCTTCCCAATATCTAAACCTGCACATGGAATCATGGAATGGTTTGGCTTAGAAAGGACCTTAAAGCCCATCCAGTGCCACCCCTGCCATGGGCAGGGACACCTCCCACTGTCCCAGGTGGATCCAACCTGGCCTTGGACACTTCCAGGGATGGAGCAGCCACAGCTTCTCTGGGAATTCCAGCCCATCCCATCACCCCCTCCCAGCCAGGAATTCCTTCCCACTATCCCATCTCACCCTCTGGCAGTGAGAAGCCATTCCCCCTTGTCCTGACACTCCAGGCCCTTGGGAATTGTCCCTCTCCATGTTTCCTGTGGCTCCTTCAGCTCCTGGATGGCCACAGTCAGGTCACCCCAAAGCTCCTCCTCTCCAGGCTGAACAATCCCAGTTCTTCCAGCCTTTCCTCCCAGGAAAAGAAAGGAAAGGTAGAAGCTGATTGGCATCTCCTCTGGCTCGAGGAAACATGGAATCCTGGAATGGTTTGTGTTGGAAGGGACCTCCAACCTCCTCTCATTCCACCCCAGCCATGGGCAGGAAAACATTCCATGGGAAACTTCTCCTTGTGCTCTCGGCCTCCTCAGGCTGCACTTGGATTTTAGGATCTCTTGGAGCATTTGGTGCTTGGGGTTGTGGACCCTGCACTGTGTTTCTTGTGGATTTTTCATCTAATTCCCATGGAGTTGGTGCTTGAGCTCCTTTGGGCTCCTTGAAGCCTCCGAGTTCCAACCAGGAATTTGCCTTTTCTCCATCCAGGTGTCAATGCCAGTGACAGTCACTCTGTGGATCCCAAGTGTTTTGTCCCTCTTTTTTTGAAAGGAATGTAAAAATTCCTTGTGTGCCTGTGAGAGAGAGGAAAGCCCCTCTCTCCTCACTGTCCTTATCCAGAGGATGGGAAGAGACTTGGATTTCTCCCACTTTGCCTGAGGGCAAACACTGACCAAAACACCCAGGAAAAGGGGCCTGAAATCAATTCCAGAACTGCAAGTGGGATGGAAGTGGACTTTTCTCTCTCAGAATGCTGGAGGGAAGTGCCCACTTCCATAGGGATCTCCCAGGCTGTTCCTGGGATGGTCTGGAGAAGGTCAGAAGGTCCTTTCCCACCCCAATCCAGGAATGTGCTCCAAACATTCCAGCTTTTTCCTGCCCCGTGCCTGGCTTGGGAATTGCCCCTCCATCACCTTCAAGAGCCAGGGAGAGGTTTTCCCCTTTCTTGGAATGTGGGGAGGGCCAGAGATTCGGGAGTCCCAGGGCAAACTGTGCTCCCACCCCTCTGTGTCTCCATGGAAAACGGGATTGGGAATCCTGCAGATGCCCATGGGGGAGNATGGTGTGCCTGGAATCCCACAGCACCTGGAAACCCTTTGGAATACAGAACACATCAATCCTTGTGCTCCTGATAATGTTTGCAGCCGTGGATTATCCCTGGGGAAACCTCCTCCAAGTCTTGGATGGCTTGTGGCATCCAGGGCTGGATCCTGTTCCCGATGTTATTCCCAGTTTTTGGTGCTCTCGTGCCTCCCCCAACACATCTCAGCTGAGGAAGCAGCCAAGAATTCCTGCAAAACTGGCTGTTTGCTCCTGGAAAATTCATTTCTTTTTATCCTGACCAACTTTGCCTCCTCTTCTTTATCCCTGTGTTGAGCACAGGGATTTCTCTCCTCCCTTCCCTCCCTCCCTGTGGATTTATCCATGTCCAGGGGTGGTTGGAAGCAGGAATTCCCCATCCTTCCTGCCCCCTGCTCACATCCCCTTTTCCCCCTCCCTGCTGGACCTGGGGACACAGAAGTCCCCAAGCTTTTCCTGGGATAGGGGCTCCCACTCTCCCAGGCGTTGTGGCTGGAGGAGCTATTCCAGGGTCACACTTTGGACTCTCTGCTCCCTCATTAAATATTAAAATGCAATTTTAAAGCCACTTAAAGGCTTCTCTGCCTGGCTCAGGTCATGTTTTCATGACCCTGGAGGGCAGAGGCTTCATTGTGGCTTTTGTGCCAGGCAAAGAAAGTGAGGAAGGGACAGGTTGGATGGATGTTCCTGGGTTTTTTCCCTCCCACTTCCAAGCTGCAGCTGCTTCCCGGCCTGTGTGTGCCCTGAGCTGGCAGAGCCTTTGGAAAAGGCTCCTTGGTGCTCTGCATCACTCCTGGGGACTTCTGCTGGCCTTCCTTCTCCTTTCCATCCCATTCCTGCAGCTTTTCCTCTCCATCTCCAGGCTGTGCTGCTGCTTGGTGATCCCAGGCCATCCCACATTTCCCTGTTGCTTGAGGTGTATTTTCCACCAAATATTGAAAATTAAGCTGTTTTTTGTTATTTTCAACCCCCCTGGAGGGGCCCAGAACTGCACAGGGTGTTGCCTCACCTGAAGCACCATGTGCAGCTCTGGATCCCAACATTCCAAAGGGATCTGAGAGTCCCTGGGTGAGTCCAGAGAACCATGGAATCACAGAATGGCTTGGGCTGGAAGGGGCCTTAAAAACCATCTTGTTCCTTGGGCAGGGACACCTTCCATGGACCAGGTTGCTCCAAGCCCTGTCCAGCCTGGCCTTGGACACTTCCAGGGAAAGCTGGAAGGCACATCCTGTGTGGAGCACTTGAGGATTGGGAATTGCCTGCCTGGAGAGGAGCCTCAGGGGTGACCTCGTGGCTCTGCAGCTTCCCAAGGAGGGGACATGGAGGGGGAGATGCTGAGCTCCAATCCCAAGGATCCAGGGATGGACAGCTGGGAATGGCTCCCAGATGTGCTGTGGAAGGGTTAAACTGGACACTGGGAAGTGTTTCCTCACCAAGAGGATGGTCCAGCACTGGCACATCCCTTCCTTGGGATGTGGGTGATGCCCCAAACCTGCCAATGGCCTTTGGGACAGTGCCCTGGGCAGCGTGGGGAGACTTTGGTCAGGAATTTGGAGCAGATGGTTGTGGAGGTCCCTTCCACCTGAAACATCTTTTCCTTTCCTTTCCTTTCCTTTCTTTTCCTTTCCTTTCCTTTCCTTTCTTTTCCTTTCCTTTCCTTTCCTTTCTTTTCCTTTCCTTTCCTTTCCTTTCTTTTCCTTTCCTTTCCTTTCCTTTCTTTTCCTTTCCTTTCCTTTCCTTTCTTTTCCTTTCCTTTCCTTTCCTTTCTTCTTTCCTTTCCTCTTCCCTTCCCAAACCTTCCCTTTCCAGTTCTGCCATGCTCCACAAACTCCCCCACCTTTAATTTTTCCAAGCACTGGACACTTCACCATCACTTTGTTGCTCGTGTTGCTTCACCTGCTTCCCTTTTTTTAAGCTAAATTAATGATGTTTCATTAATTACTCATGCCAGTGCATCCAAGGCCCTTGCACAGGGAAACCACTGGAAAAATGATGCCCTTGCCTGGATGGGGAGATGCCCTAAATCCTTTAGTGCCCTGGGATGGTCTGTTGGTGCCTGGACAAGATTCCTGTCACTCCTGGGCTTTCCCTGTGGTGGGACCACAAACACAGAAATAGCTCCTCCTTTCCCCAGAAAGTCAAATATTCAGTTTTGCCTTTGCACAGGAGGGGATTTCTGTGTTTGAGCCAGTGCCCAGCTCCTCCCCCCCAATTAAAGCATCATTAGTTAATTGGGGGCAGTGGTGGTGAAATTTTTACCCCCATCTCACTCTCCCCAGGGCTGGGGAGGTGATTTTTAGAGTGGCTCCTGGATTGGAGATTTCCCACCTCTTGAGGGAATTAATGAGTGTGTGGGCAGGAGTTACAGCCACATTAATTTTAGGATGTGTGGCTTTCCACGGGGTGGAATGAACTGTGTGCATCAGCAGGACAGGGAATGTCACCCAGGGAACACATCCCGGGGTTTGGCAGCACCAAATCCTCACAACTGACTGAAAGTTAATAAAATCAGCATTTTAAGGTGGTCAGAGGTTTTCTGAGGTGTTTGTGTTTTGCCTCCTGGTTTGGACATTGCTTCAGGTGAGATTTCCAGGCTTTCTTTGATGGTTTTAAGGATTAAGCACTTGGATTCAAAGAAATCTGAGGGGTTTGGGTGTGCTCAGCTCTGGCCTTTGAACATGAAGTGCTGTTTGATCCCAGAGCCCCGGGGGGACCTTGTGGTGTCTGAGCAAGTTAATGCTGTGGGCACCTAAAAAGTCTCCTGGATTTTAGGGCTGGAATGTTCTGCAGGGGGATCTGGACAGGCTGGATCTGTGAGCTGAGGGACAACAAGTGCCAACCGATCCCATGGAATGCTCCAGGCTGGGGGAAGAGTGGCTGGAAAGCTGGGAAAGGACCTGGGGGTGTCCCAGAGGCTGGAAATGAGCCCAGGTGGGAATTGGCACCTGCCTTGGATCCAAAATAGTGAGGGATTGTCCCCTGTGCTGGCACTGCTGGGGCTCCTGCAGGGCTGTGTCCAGTTCAGGAAGGACATGGAGGGGCTGGAGAGTGTCCAGGGAAGGGAATGGAGCTGGGGCTGGAAAACCAGGAGCAGCTGAGGGAGCTGGGGGGGCTCAGCCTGGAGAAAAGGAGGCTCAGGGGGCACCTGGAATTCTCTGCAATCCCTGCCAGGAGGGGGGAGCCAGGTGGGATCAGGCTCTGCTCCCAGGGAACAAGGGATGGGAGGAGAGGGAACGGCCTCAGGCTGTGCTGGGGAGGCTCAGGTTGGACATCAGGAGGAATTTCCTCATGGAAAGGGTGGTCAGGCCTTGGAACTGCCCAGGGAGGTGGTGGATCCCCATCCCTGGAGGTGTCCAAGGATGGACACCTTGGATATGGCACTCAGGGACAAGGTGGGGATGGGGCACAGCTGGGACTGGATGACCCTGGAGGTGTTTTCCAACCTCTGTGATCCTGGGATTCCGAGATGAGAGAGTGTGGAGGGCAGTGGGGGGTTGCTGGGCTGCTCTGCTCTGTTCCAGCAGCTCTGGGGTGGCAACATCTGCAGGGGGTTGCAGATGGTCAGAGGAGCCCAGGCAGGAAGATGCCAAGTTTGGGGTGGGGGGGGGGTGGGTTGGTGCTGCCCAACATCCAGAATAGCTCAGGATGCTCCAGTGAAATTCCCAGCCTGGCTGAGTCACTGCTCTACCTTTTCATGAACTGTGGGCGCTGCTGCTTTGGGCTCTTCCCTGTTGCCATCCTGTCTGGGGTGGAGATTGGTTGCCAGGGAAGGTGTGGGATGTGCCTGAGTGCCCACACTGCTGCTGCTGCTCCTGGAGAGAGGGATGGAGAGGAGACTGGGAAAGGAGGAGGATTTGCCTGAGCAGCACCCACACAATCCTAAGTGTTAATGTGGCTGTGAGGGAAATGGGAAACAACCTCTGCTCCAGAGAGAAGTTACACTTGGTGTGATCAGGAGAAAAACTAGAGAGGGATTCCTACAGAAAGTCCTTCATCCTGTCCCAAAATGAGGGGTGAGAGGAGCTGGGGGTCCTCTCTGGGCCCCAAGAGGGGCATCTCTGGTGGTGCTGACATTTTAGTTGAGATCTCATGAACCCCAACCCTTCCCTCTGCCTCCTTTTGTGTCCTTTTCCCCTTCCCCTCCCTGTTTCAGCTCAGGGCTTGGCATTGCTGGTTCCTGCTGTGGTGTGGGGAGGTGGGAATTCCTGTGGACTTCTGGAAGCAGTTAATGGGAATGTTTGATCACTAATTACCTGCTTGGCAGGGAGAAGGTCAGAACTGAGGGCACCGTGGGCTGCTTGGAGGGGTTGGAATAGAAGAGTTCACTTGGAGGGGCCCAGAGCCACCATCCAGCCCATGTCCACCTCCTGCAGCTGGAGGAGATCCCAATCCCAAGCTAAGCCTCCCAGAGGGATGTGGGGAGAGGATGGATGTGGGGAAAATGGGGGAAAAGGGTTTTCAGCACCTCTGAAACCAGCAGGACACTGTGGGCAGTGTGTGCAGGGGGGAGCAAAGGTGCTGCAGGGGGTTTGTCCTCTGTGGTTGGTGGGGTTTGTGTCTTACTGACCCAAAATGTGGGAATGCCCTGTTTCTAAGGGGGAATTTTAAGAAGTGAAGGAGAAGCACTGGGACAGTTTTGTTTCTTTGGAATGTGTTCTTACAGCAGCAAACCTGGCTGTGAGAGATGGGGGGGACTGGGGATGTTCTGCAGGAGCCACCAAAGGGGCTAAATGAATATTTGGGGGAAATTTACTGAAGAGACATCAGTGACTGTGGAGGAACCAACCTGCTCCAGCAGCACCAAGGTCACACAATTCCACAATGGATTGGATTGGAAGGGACCTTGGAGATCACCCAGTGCCACCCCTGCCATGGGCAGGGACACCTCCCACTGTCCCAGGTGGCTCCAACCTGGCCTTGGACACTTCCAGGGATGGAGCAGCCACAGCTTCTCTGGGAATTCCAGCCCATCCCATCACCACCCTCCCAGCCAGGAATTCCTTCCCAACATCCCATCTAAACCAGCACATGGAATCCCAAAATGGTTTGGTTTGGAAGGGAACTTAAATGTTCTTCCCCTTCCACTCCTGCCATGGGCAGGGACACCTTCCATTAATCCAGTTTAAAACCTGGCCTTGGATCCAGGAGCAGCCACAGCTTCTCTGGGAATTCCAGCCCCTCCCATCACCCCCCTCCCAGCCAGGAATTCCTTCCCAACATCCCATCTCACCCTCTGGCAGTGGGAAGCCATTCCCTGTGTCCTGTCCCTCCAGCCCTTGTCCCAAGTCCCTCTCCAGCACTCCTGGAGCCCCTTTAGGCTCTGGAAGGGGCTCCAAGCTCTCCCTGGATCCTCCCCTTCTCCAGGTGAACATTCCCAGCTGTTCTGTGCTTCATGAAGGGAAAGCTCTGGTGGAGAAGAAGGGAAGGCCAAGCCATCAGTGTTCACTCAGGTTATTAAGGGGCTGCTGATTTTGGGCTTTAAAACTCCAGTGCCAGGGAGGGTGGCAGTGCCATGGCTGGGGCTTCACCTCTCATTTCCCATCTGAGGGATCAGAGTCTCCTCTCCCCTCCCTGCTGCCATTGGAAGGACTCACACCGAGAGTTTTGACTTCTATCAGAGAATAAAATTACAAAAAGAACTGAGATGCCTCCAAAACGTTG
Organism: Calyptomena viridis; assembly: GCA_013390005.1. NCBI lineage: Eukaryota > Metazoa > Chordata > Aves > Passeriformes > Eurylaimidae > Calyptomena > Calyptomena viridis. The sequence goes on from WEIV01024740.1 coordinate 139,161, forward strand.
TTTCCCAGCAACTAAACAGGAAAAACTCAGAGAAAATATTTGATATCTGGCAGCCTGATTGTTTTAGAAGTCGTTCCTGAGGTCTTGTTAACACTGGGCTGACACTTGCTGGGTTTTTATCTTGCTCTCTCTGGGTTGGGAAAGGCAGTGAATGGCCTTTTGATAGCAGACATCAAGAAACCAGGCTCCTGTGTGCCAGGTGGGAATCCCAGAGGAGCAGGGAATACAGGGAATCCCAGAGGAGCAGGGAATGCAGCCCTCCTGCAGCAAACCAGTGGCTTCATGCACTGAGCTGCTCTGCTAATTTGTATTTCCTTGTGTTTAAATACAGGTGGGACTGGGTTAAATGGGCAGGGATGGGGTAAAACTCACTGGGAGGAAGATTTGCTGCTGCTGGGGGAGAAAACCAGCCCCAGGCTGGGATGTGCTGTGGGATGGTTTGTGCTCTGCCTTTGGAGGGGATTGTTTGGGAGCTCTGGGTGTCCGTGGTGCAGAAATTCACAGGATCCCAAAATGGTTTGGGTGGGAAGGGATTTAAAACCCACCCAGTGCCACCCCTGCCATGGGCAGGGACACCTCCCACTGTCCCAGGTGGCTCCAACCTGGCCTTGGACACTTCCAGAGATGGAGCAGCCACAGCTTCTCTGGGAATTCCAGCCCAGCCCCTCCCCACCCTCCCAGGGAAGAATTTCTTCCCAATATTCCATCTGGAAGTTTGAAGCCATTCCCCCTTGTCCTGGCACTCCACGCCCTTGGAAACAGTCTCTCTCCAAGTTTCTTGTAGCCCCTTCAGGTCCTGAAAGGCCACAATGAGGTCACCCCTGGTCACTTCTCCAGGCTGATCCATCCTAATTTTCCCTCCCAGCAGAGCTGCTCCATCCCTCTGATCATCCTGGGGCCTCCTCTGGATTTGTTCCAGCAGCTCCAGGTCCTTCCTGAACTGGATCCCAGGGCTGGAGCAGCTCTGCAGGAGGGGTCTCACCTGGGGGGGCAGAGGGGACAATCCCCTCCCCTGCTGCTCTTGGTTAGTGCAGTTTAGTGCTTCAAAAACGGCTTTATTTGGGATTGTACCAAATAAAACTGCCCCAAAGGAGGATGTTTGCTCTCCTTGGTGCTTGGTCTGCAGGGCTTTGTGGGAGGACTTTGTTCAAAAACCCCAAATCAACCCCCTCCCCAATCCTGGAGGAACAAATTCTGTAAAACCCTTGAAGGGAAACTCTGAAACTTTGGCAACCAAAGTGCTGCTGATGTGCTGGAGCAGGGGCATGTTTGGCTGCTTGTGAACTCCAGGGGTGGATCCCCAGGTTTGGAGGCTCCTGGAGGAGCCTTTGCTGGGATTGCAGGTGTGGCTTGGAGGTTTGCTCCTGGTTTTTTGGTCCCTCTGCCCTGATTTTTGTGGTACCTCGAGGTGGAGGAGCTGCCCCTGGGCTTCACCTCCCCCTGTGTGTGTCGTGTTTGAACCTGGGCCCAAAATCTCTCCAGGGACTGTGTTGTAGCAGGGAAAGTTGGCTGGAAAGCTGCTCCGAGGTGCTTTTCCCACCATGGATAGAGCCATGGCCCTCCTGTTCTCCATGGCCAATCCTGGGGGTTGGGGGGGCAGGACCCCCCAAATCCATGGCACAAAACACAGGGAATATTCCAAGAGAAACATCTCTGTGCCAACCAGCACTTCACAGAGTCATTGAGGTTGGAAAACACCTCCAAGACCGAGCCCAACCTTGGTGCAATTCCTTAATTTCCTGGGAAAACTGGTGCAGCTCTGGAGCAGCTTCTCCAAAGCAGGAGCTTTGCACCAGCCTGGTGACTCCTGTTCCACCAAGGTGACCTTTCCCACATCTGTTTTGCCTCTTCCATCCAGGATTATTTCCCTCTCCCAGCCCCAGCCTGGCCGGGATCGTGGATCCCAATTTCCCTGTTAATCACACGGTGGGAAAAGGCCTCAGAAATGACAAAGTTCTGCTGAACTTTGTGGGGGAAACATGAGATATCTGAGAGAAAAAAGGGTGTTTTGTCATTGCTGGAGGTATTTTTGGTTCACTTTAATTGGATTAGTGCTGTGGGTTTCCTGGCCAGCTGTTCACTTTGCAGACAGGCAGAAAAAATTCCAGCATTTCACTCCTGCTGCTTTCATCTTGTAATGAGCTTGTTAGCAATTAGTTCCTATTGGAACAGGCTGCCGTGGTGTGGAGCAGCAACACAGCGAGCTCTGCTCCCAAAAAGTTGGTTTTTAGTGGGAATTGGGTTGGGAAAAGGGGTTGGAATATGGGTGGTTTCAAGGCTGATGGGCAGGATGCAGCAGTGCTGTTTCATGGCATCTCCTCATCATTTTGTGGGTGGTTTGGGATTATAATATACAGATAAAATTGGGGGATTTATAGATAGAAAATTTAGGGATATTATTATTATTATTATTATTTACTATTATTTTAAACACTTCTAGCCTGGAAATTTTCCCACCTTCCCTAATAGGCAGGTTGAGGGATTCACTGAAGACTTTAAATCTCTTTAAAGTGTTTTTCCAAGCCAGCCCTTCCCAAACCTGCAAGGAGCTGTGGATGGCACAGCACATCCTGGGAGAAAATGGGATCTGCAGGGATTTCCAGCACCTGCTGGAGCTGCCAGAGGTGTGGATGTTTTGTGGAGGAACAGGGAGGGTTTTACAGCACGTCCTGGTTGGTGTGTCGTGTTTTACAGCATGTCCTGCTTGTGGATTGAGAGCCTGGAATTTTCCCAGCCTCACCAGCTGGGAATGGTTGGATAAGTTGGGATAATGGGATGAGTTGGAAGCCCCTGAATTGCAGCCATGGAGTTTGTGCATCTGATTTTCAAACCTGAAGAAAACTTGCTGTGCATTTTTCTTTATACTTCTGAAGGCAGGGGAGATTCCTGAGCTTTTCCTGCACTTGGGAGCTGCTCCCAGGCCACATTCCAGAGCTGTGGGATCCCCAGTTTTCCCAGCTGGATTAATAAACCTGAGACCCAAGGCCAGCACTTGGATCCAGGTGTTTGGAGGATGCCTGGAAGGATTTGTGTCTGTGAGTTTGGTTGGGAAAGAGTTCAAATAGAAGTTATTGGGGGAGTTGCTCCTTGTCCTGCCAACCATTCCTGCTGGGATTTGCTCCCCTGGGTGAGGCTGGGCAGGACTGGAACAATTTTATGGAATCATGGCATTGTTTTGATTGGAAAAGTCCCCTGAAATCTCGGAGTCCAACCAGCAGTGCCAAGGCCACCACTGCCCCTTGTCCCCAAGTGCCACATCCACAGGGATTTGGAATCCCCCCCGGGATGGGACTCCACCCTGTGCCAGGGCTGGAGGATCCTTTCCAGGAGGAAATTTTCCCAATATCCAACTTGAACTTCCCTGGTGCAACTTGAGGTTCCCTCCCATCCCATCCCATCCCTCGTTCCCTGGGAGCAGAGCTCCAATCCCATCCAGCTCCCCCTTCCTGGCACCGAGTTCCTGGAATTCCAGAATTCCAGGTGCCCCCTGAGCCCCCCCAGCTCCCCCAGCTGCTCCTGGTTTTCCAGCCCCTTCCCAGCTCCATTCCCTTCCCTGGAATGCCACAAACATTCCATTACTCAGACTCAATCCCAGCTCTTCCCAAGGAAAATTAGGCATATCCTTTAAGCATCTTTGCTGGACCAATCTAAATGTTTAAAGAGCTGTTCCTTCCCTTTGTTTCCCTTCTAAAAAGAGCCCTTTTATTAAAAAGAAAAGGAAAATGGAGCTGGAAATGGGACTGTGGCTCTTGCCCAGAGTTTCTGTTGCTCTTTCCTGTTGTGTTTCATTCCTCTTCCTTTCCAAAAATCACCAAACCATAGTGACTCAAAGACTCCAAGCAAATTAATCCTTGGTAAGGACAAAAACAAAAAAAAAATTAAAAATTAAAAATAAGTTGAAAAATTCATCTTGCAGGAATGTCCCGAGGAAAGAATAAATCAAGAAATAAATGAAGCTTATTTTTGCAAGCTGCTCTAATTTATCCTTAATGACCTGTGCAGATGTGGCCTGTGAGGGGTCACCAAGGCTCTGCAGATGCCACACTGTGTGTGTCCAGCTCCTGTGCCCTCATCCCTGTTTCCAGGAGGGAATTCTGTCCCTTTGCTGCCTCCTTGGCTGTGGGACACAGGATTAATGAGCATTAGATGAAGCTGGTGTTGCTCTATTTAGCAATAAATGACAGAACCCACCGAGGTTTGCTGGTGACACACGTCACCACAGTTGTGGTTTGGAGCAGGGAAGGGTTTTTCCAGGGGTTCTGCTCCTTGGGAATTACAGCCAGGCCTTCCCGAGGGTTCCTGTTCTGCAGCGTGTGCTCCTGGGGGGGTGGTGCTGGGGAAAACTGGGATTTGGGCCAAAAACTAAGGAAAAGGAGGATCACTGACGTCTCTGTTTGTAACCAGAGGTGTTCCTAGTGCAGGAATGTGTGTCCTTATCCCAAAAAAACCTGATTTCTCTGGGCTGCTCCAAGCGAAGCCTCGCAGAAAACCCATCCTTGGCTGTGGCCCCTCTTGTGGCCAAAGATTGGTGGGAAGAGAAAATAACATTCCTGGGAAAAGTGCTGCAGGTTCTGCCCCTTCACTGGGTCAGTTTGGTTGTTCCTCTGCTTCACCCCTTCCCTTCCTGCCTCGTCCTGCAATTCCACACTGGCTTGGGCTGGGAGGGACCTGGAGGAACATCCAGGGACACCTTCCATTGGGGGAGGGACCCCAAACTGGGGGGGCTGGGGGAGGGACCCCAAACTCTGGGGTCTGTGGGAGGGATCCCAAATTTTGGGGTCTCTAGGAGGGACCCTGAGCTTTTGGAATTGCAGGAGGGACCCTGAGCTGTGGGGTTTTCGGGAGGGACCCTCAGTTTGGGGTCTGCAGGAGGGACCTTCAGCTATGGGACCTGCAGGAGAGACCCTGAGCTGTGGGGTTTGCAGGAGGGTCCCCAAACTGTGGGATTTGCAGGGAGGGACCCCAAACTGTGAGATCAGCAGGAGGGACCCCAAACTGTNGGGTCCCCAAACTGTGGGATTTGCAGGAGGGTCCCCAAACTGTGGGATTTGCAGGAGGGACCCCAAACTGTGGGGTCTGTGGAAGAGACCCCAAACTGTGGGTCAGCAGGACCCCTGAGCTGCTGTAGGATGTGCAGGAGGAACCCTGAGTTGTGGGGTCCACAGGAGGGACCCCGAGCCATGGGGTCTGTGGGAGGGATCCCAAACTGTGGGTCAGCAGGAGGATCCCAAAATCTGATGCTGCAGGAGGGATCTGCAGGAGGGACCCTGAGCTACAGGGGTTTTAGGAGGGACCCCGAGCTGTGGGTCTGTAGGGGGGGACCCCAAACTGGGGTCAGCAGGAGGGACCCCGAGCTGTGGGTCTGTAGGGACTTTGAGCCACAGGGTTTTTAGAGGGACTCTGAGAGCTGTGGGATTTGCAGGAGAGTCCCCAGACTGTGGGATTTGCAGGAGGGTCCCCAAGCTGTGGGATTTGTCCCCAAACTGTGGGATTTATCCCCAGGCTGTGGGATTTGCCCCCAAGCTGTGGGATTTGCCCCCAAAGTGTGGGATTTGCCCCCAAACTGTGGGATTTGTCCCCAAGCTGTGGGATCAGCAGGAGGGGCCCCAAACTTGGG
>WEIV01024740.1:144861-163444 GCA_013390005.1 Calyptomena viridis
GCTGTGGGATTTGCCCCCAGGCTGTGGGATTTGCTGCTCTCTCCTGCTCCTTGCTGAGCCCACAGTGCTGCAGTGCTGATGTGGCTGCAGAAGCCCCAGAAAAGCTGAGCCTGGCCATGTATAATGCAGAACTTCCCCCTCCACCACCTGTACTCGAGACAAAAAAATAAAAAAATCAGGCAATTTCCCAGCAAGGACAAGGGACATTTCTATTTTTAAAGATGATTTATAAATAGGGGCATTATTTTAGCCCTTTGCAGGGAGAGGGACCAGGCACTGACCCACCCCAGGCTGAGCTTTGCTGCAGCCCTTCCACCTTCCAGCCCTGCTCGGGCTGTGCAGACACATTTGCTCTTGACCTCGTTTTTTGGGCTGTGTTTTTCTAAGCCCCAGCTGTGGTGGCACTTTGTGTTTGAGGAGCTCCCAGAGCAGCAGGTTGGGCAGGAGGGTTGGAGGTGTTTGCTGAGAGTTCCCCTGGGCAGCTCCTCTGGGTTCGGGCTGGGAGGGAGGAGGAGAAGGAAGGATGGGGAGTTGTTGCTATTTAATGTAACACAACCCAAAATGCTGCCTCAGGTCCCTTCCCAAAACCTTCCCTGGCCCTTGAGGGGATGTCAAATCCTTGATGGAGTCAAACAAAGCATTCCCAGTGATGCCCCACGGGATTAACCAGGACACACAGCCTTCCATGCAGGAAGAGATGGATGATCCAGGCTCCCCACAGCCCCCAGGGATGTGTTGGTGTTCTTGGGTCACCATTCCAGCCTCCTGGGGGTGGATCAGCTCAGAGCAGGAGCTGGGTCAGCTGGTGTTTGTATGGAAAAAGGAGTGTGTGAGCCTTTGGAAAACCTGCAGGCAAGTGATGCCAAGAAGTAAAAACATTGGGATAAAGAGATGTTCCAAGGGCTGGAGCTGCTCTGCTCTGGAGACAGGCTGGGAGAGCTGGGGGTGTTCAGCTGGAGAAGGGTTAAATCCAGCAGCTCCACCTGGATTTAAGCTGCTCTCCTGGATTTTCCTGGGAGGCAGAAGGAAGCCACAGCTCTGGGCTGAGCTCGAGGCTGCAGGGAAGGGACAAATAAAGTGTCCCCAACCAGCCCCTCCTGCACCATCTCATTCCTCCTGCCCTGTGCTTTCCCTGCAGTTGATTTGGCTGATGAAAAGGCACAACAGCAAGACCTGGCTGGGTCAGAGCCACTCCAGAGCCTGGGCAGCTGCTGTGTGCCAGCCTGCAGTGCCAGCCCTGCCCGGCCCCTCTGCCCTGGAGCCCCGTGGGATGGCAGGGAAATGGAGCTCCTGGTGCCAGGAGGGCTCAGGTCGTTGCTCCTCCCTGGCAGAGTGGGAAGGACCCACCCCTGCAGTTCAGCTGGATGTGTCCCAGCTGCAGAGGACACTCCAAGTGCCCCCCTGGCATCTGCAGGGCTGAGCTCAGGGTTCCTGTGCCCCTGTGGAGCAGCTGGCACTGCGTTTGCAGCAGGTTGTTTGGCCAGGGGTGACTCTGGGGCCCTGGGGCTCTAATTAATCAGCTCATCTCTCATCAATACAATGCCCTGGTCGATACGAGCTCGGCTGCAACACGGAGCCATCAGGGCCCTTCTCCTGCCTGGTTAAACCCAGCTCCACTGATGGAATTTGGCCACTTAAAGCAGCTTTTTGGATGCAGCTGGGGTTGGGGGTTCTTTAATTTTTAAGCTCCTGTTGGCTGCTTTTCAGGGCTGAGCAGTTTCCCCCTCAGTGGGGGGAGTGAGGAGTTGGACCAGAGGCAGTGGCTGGAAAATATCCAAACTTTATTATATCTCAAAGTAGATAAATATTCCAGAGAGAACTGTTGGAGAAAGGAAGAAATACAGATTTTAATGGGAGAGGAAGAGCTGTGCTGGGGTCTGGCCACGAACTTGGTTTGCAGGGACATCCCAGCTCTTCACATCCTGCCCTTCAATTACTTTGGCCACTATTAAAATAAAAATAGTAATAATAATCCTCTGGGCCTTATCAGTCCCAGCAGATGCCTAAAAATCTCCTGTAAGTCTTGGCCAGTGCTGCCCAAACCTATTCCCAAGGAACCACAGGGATAAAGGCAGAAATCCCTCCAGTTCTTTGGTGGTTTTTCTCCTCTTTGAGCAAGATCTGGTTTCATCTCCCCACCTGAGCTGTGCCTTGGTTCAGGAGGTCTCAGCTGCCTTTGGAAAGGGTCAAATGTTTTCCATTGTGGTTTTTTTCCTCCTGTTTGGGGAGTTATTCCACTGCCAGGTGGGAGCTGAGGAGCCTTTAATGGACGTTGTGGAAAATGAAAAGGCTGCTGAAGGATTAGAAGCAAATTAATTCCAGTCATTTGTGGCTGTTCTGGAAAGTCATTTCCATTTTCGGGTATTGGGATGCTCTGAGTGCCTGGAATGAGCACTTGAATTTCAGGGATGTTAAACCTGGGAGAAGATGTAAATCCCCCAGTGAGTGAATGTGGGGGGGATTTTGTGTCTGAGGGAAAAAAGCCCAGTTGGAGGTAAAAAAGAAGCAGAGAAAGAGTGGGGAGTTAATTGTGGACTGGTGAAGGTGGTGGTGGGACGTGGAGATGGGAATTTTGGAGCTCTGGAGGGTTTGGGAATGGCAGGGGAGGGGTGTGCTGTGGGGATTGAGGTGGTTTTGGGGTTATGGGTGTGGAGGGAGCACAGGGGCCTTGTTATTTTGGGGGTTATTTGAGGGCTGTGGCCACATGGAATCCCAGAATCCTTTAGATTGGAAAAGTCCTCTGAGATCAGAGTTCAGCCATTCCCAGCAGTGCCAAGGCCACCACTGCCCCCTGTCCCCAAGTGCCACATCCACAAGGGTTTTAAATCCCCCAGGGATGGGGACTCCCCACTGCCCCTTCCAGTGCCTGGCCACCCTTTCCAGGAAGGAATTTTCCCATATCCAACCCAAACCTCCCCTTTGGCAAAGCTGGGATTGGTGCTCCTTCAGAGTGACGAACCCCACAGATTTTATGGCTTTGGAGAGGAGGCTCCCAAACTCCATTTTGCTCAGAATCACCAAGAAAACCCTTCAGAGCTTCTGTTCCCTGTTAACTCCCATGTTTCTCATTTCACAATCACAAAATCCCAGAGTTTCTGAGGTTGGAAAAGCTCTCCCAGCCCATGGAGTCCCCCCTGTGCCTGATCCCCACCTTGTCCCCAGCCCAGAGCACTGAGTGTCACATCCAGTCCTTCCTTGGACACCTCCAGGGATGGGGATCCAACCCTCCCTGGGCAGTTCCAAGGCCTGAACATCCTTTCCAGGAACAAATTCCTCCTCATGTCCAACCTGCCCCTCCCCAGCACAGCCTGAGGCCGTTCCCTCTCCTCCCATCCCTTGTTCCCTGGGAGCAGAGCCTGAGCCCCCCTGGCTCCCCCCTCCTGGCAGGGATTGCAGAGAATTCCAGGTGCCCCCTGAGCCTTCTTTTCTCCAGGCTGAGCCCCCCCAGCTCCCTCAGCTGCTCCTGGTTTTCCAGCCCCTTCCCAGCTCCATTCCCTTCCCTGGACTCTCTCCAGCCCTTCCCTGTCTTTCAAACATGGATGTCCTGGATTTGTCCCCCCAGCCCAGAAGATCAGAAACCCTCGTGTCCCTCAGAGCTGCCAAAGCTCCCTGTGGGGCCTGACTTGGCTCCATTGGTGCCTTATCCAAAATCCAGCGTGTTTTGGGCAATCCTGTGGTGCTTCCCCACATTTTAGGCCTTGTGGCTGCTGCAATAACCTCTGGAATGAACCAATTTGGGGATTTTTGGGGCATGAACAGGAGCAGGTCCCACTTGGAGCAGGCTGGGCTAGGGACAGTGTTGAGCTGAGTGTCATTTCCCACTACTCGTGTAGAACAACATGCAAGGCTCATCCCCACACTGGGTATTTAAGGCACTTTGTCCCAGCAGACAGGCTGTGCTGCCACCCAGCTCTTCCCAGAGTGTTTGTGTGGGTTAGGATATACTTATTAATTTTCATTTTCCCCTGTATCATATAATCATGAGCACTTAGGAGAGCAGGGAAAGCACAGACACGGCCAAGTGAGTCAATTAATCATGGGTTTCCTGGCCAGCCTCTGCAGCTGTGGTTTACCAACAAGGCTTTCTTCACCTTCCCACGTTAAATAATATATATATTTAGAGGATATTTTCAGGGGGAGACTTTCTGAGTAACAGGATTGGGCTGGATTGTGTAATAGCTGTGCCAATTGTCTGCATAATTCCAGCTTGGAGCTACTGCTGCTGGAGTGGAGTTACTCTCCAAGCTCTGTGTGAGGTTTAAATCTCTCCCCAAACAAAATGAGGGATTATTTGGGGGGTGGAGATCTCAGCCCCAAACCTTGGTTTGTCTCAGGCATCATTTGGTTCCTGCTGTAGAAAAAAATAGATGGTTATTGTGCCAGAGAATTCCAGGATGGTTTTGGGTTGGAAGGGAATTTAAGGATCCCCCAGTGCCACCCCTGCCATGGGCAGGAACACCTCCCACTGTCCCAGGTGGCTCCAACCTGGCCTTGGACCCTTCCAGGGATGGAGCAGCCACAGCTTCTCTGGGAATTCCAGCCCAGCCCCTCCCCGCCCTCCCAGCCAGGAATTCCTTCCCAATATCCCATCTCACCCTCTGGCAGTGGGAAGCCATTCCCTGTGTCCTGTCCTTCCATCCCTTGTCCCAAATCCCTCTCCAGCTCTCCTGGAGCCCCTTTAGGCTCTGGAAGGGGCTCTAAGATCTCTGGCTCTAAACCCAGCCTAAAGTATCCTCCATGGAATCGCAGGATCCCGGAATGATTTGGGATGGAAGAGAAGTGAAGGATGATCCAGCTCCACCCCTGCCATGGGCTGGGACACCTCCCACTATCCCAGGTTGCTCCAGGCTGGCCTTGGACCCTGCAGGGATGGGGTGGTGCAGGAGTTGGATTAAGGAACCTCCACACGGAGCGTTTTGGTGCTCGGTGGTTCCTGAGTGATCCCAGGAACTGATTCCCAGCAGGAATTCCCAGAGCTCATCCACGTGTCTCACTGGGCTCTCCCTGGGTGAGAAGGTCCCTGGTACCTCCCTCACACCCAGGGGTGCTCCTGGCTTGGGAGAGAGGGCAGGGGTTCCCAGGGTGTCCCTGCCTGGGGACAGTCACACTGGGACAGCTCGGGAGCCCTGCCAGGAGCTCGTGTCACCCAGAGGGGGTGTCCAAAATTTGGGGAGTTGGGAACAGCTCCACGAGGCTCATCCCTCATCCAACAGCTCCAGGAAATCCCAGCCACCCTGGGGAACCTCAGTGCTCCAGAGAGGGGGATTTTCCTCCCATCTCAGGGCTAAAAAAAGATTATTTAATTCGAAGTTCGTGAGTTCAAACTCAACTGTGTGGGGATGGAATTTTGGAGCTGCACGATTTGGTGTTGGCATTCCAAGAACTTTCCAGGTTTCTTTGTCCTTGGCATTTAGTTTTTTGGCTTCTTGGTTTTTGTTTAACTTTCCTTCAGCTGGAAACCTCCCTGGCAAACTTGAGTGTGGCATTTTGGGCCTTTGGGATTAACCAGGGGGTGGATGAGGTGGTTTGGGATTAAACCAGAAAGATTTTCTCCTGGAAGGGATGGAAACTTCCCCAACCTCATCCCAGCCCGATGGAAATGCTGTGAGTGGACAAGCAGGAGTTAAAATAAACACATTTTTTAGAAGGATTTGCTGTTTTTGTGAACAATTCCAAATTGTTCTCCCCAGGTTCTGTTTTGAAGAGCACAGGGATGATCCCAGTGACCTCCCACCACATTCCTGTGCCATGGGATGAGTCTCCTCTGCCTTCCCAGCTTTCACTGGAGCTGATTCCAGTGGCTGATCCTGCATGGAAGGGTTTGATGTTTTACACTTGTTGAACACTGACATTTCAGGGCTGATTTTCTATCCTTTGGGAAGCTGCAATTAGGTTTTTTCCTGAAACCTTCCTCTTGAGTTCTGAGTTCTGTTCCTTCCCTCCCTCTCACTGCAGCCCTTGGCACTTGATTTTGGGAGCAGAGCCTCAGGAAATCAGTGATTTTGCCTTTTAAAATTCTGTGAAGAGCAAGACGAGTGAAAATAAATTCAAAAAAAACACCCTCGTGGTGCCAAAACTTTTTGATTTTATTCTCCAAGCTGGAGAGAAGGAGCTTCCCTTCACTGCCAGGTTTTGTTATTATATTATTGTCTTTTATAATTTGCTGGTGAGACCAAGCAGGTTCAATATCCCACGTCCCCATGGAGCAGAGGGAAATTGGGAATATTAAGCACTTTGCTGAAAGCCTTCAGCACCTGAGAGGGCTCTGCTGGAACACATTTAAAACCTTGAGAGAGATTTAATTAAAGGTGCTGCTGTTAGAGACAAATGAGGTGCAAATCTTTGTTTTCTGCCTTGTTTTTCTAAAAAAGGAATACATACTTTCCTGGCAAATACAGGCTCTGATTCTCCCCAAAGACAACACAAGTGCTTGGGCTCTCACCCAAACTTCCTTGTGCTTTTTAATTGATTAATGATAACGTGTCTGTGAGTCTGGGCTGCCTTTAAATGAGAAAAACAAGTTTTGGGAAGGAGGGTGAAATCCAGGCTCGATTTCTCCCTCTTCTGCAGCTCACTTTGATTTTTTTCCCCTATTTTTCAGGGAGAAAAAAGGCAGAAAATGGGGCTGTGCTTCAAAGCATGGGAGACTGGTCAAAACTAGAGCTGTTTTTCCAATGGAAAAGCAGGAATTGGAGCTGTTTGGGCAGAGCTGTTGCTTGGTGTGAGTTATAGGAGGTTTTGCTGCAGGAATTACCATAAGACTCCACACTAAGGAGCTGCTGTCCTGGCTGGCACAGGGGCAGCTCTGCCTCCCTCCAAAGCACCTCCAGCACATGGAAAGCACGTGGAAAATGGTCTGCCTGCCTGGAATGCCTTTGGGATAAGGAATGGGCTGTAAAACACATCACCTGAGGCAGGAGCAGGTTGGTGTGTTGGCTCTGATACAATAAATAGAAGGTTTTATGGAGCTGCAGGAAAACTCTTTCCCTGGAGATCTTTTGGAAATACTGCAGGGGTGTGTGGTTCCAATAAAACCCCCAAAGCAAACCAAAATCCCAGGGGGTGGGAAATTCTTCAGGGGACATCGGGCAAGGTTGGACTTGATGATCTTGGAAGTCTTTTCCAACCTTAAGGATTCTGTAAGTCTGTGATTCCCTCATTTCCTCGGCCACTCCATGATGCTCCTGGTGCCAAATCCCAAAATATGCCACGAAGGTGAATCCACCCATTGCTGCACTGATTCCAGCAGGGAATGGGATCCTTAATATGGAGCTGATGGGGCCCTGAGGTTCCTTTTCCAAGTGAAATCCACCCTCCTGTTCCCAGAGGAGGATCCTGGCTGTGTGCCAGGCTCCCTCACCTCCTCATTAATTGTGAGGTGCTGGTGGCTGTGCTCAATTACAACCTGATTAATGAGCTGGTTCTCTTCTCCTTGGAGCCTGTGAGGAGCAAAACATTTCCCCAGACCTGGAGCCCAGAATAGAAAGGATGCTCCATCAAATGATCTGTTTGTTTGCCCACAAAGCCCTTCCAAGGGTGTTCTTTCCCTGGAGCTGCACTGGGATTTCCAGCTCGACTCCCAGGATTTTGCTGGGTTCTGGCTTTGTGGAAGCTGGAGTTTATCCAGAAATGCCACAGGACAGCTGTATCCTGGATAAATGCAGAATAGCCAAGGGCAGATCCAGCCCTGGAATGAGAGAGACCCTTGGAAAGCCGTGGAACCCCCCAGTACAGGGAGCTCAGAAGCTGTTGCAGGTGGGAAATGCCAGAGCCAGGGAGTTCTGAGGGCACATCTGCCCTGCCAGCCTGGCTTTGGGGGGGCTCTGTGTCCCAGCAGCTCCTTGGAATGGGAATGACAGCGAGATTTTCCTATTGAAACCCTCTCCTTTGAGCTGCTGGGGGAGGTGGGGTTGTGGGCTGCAAAGCCCTGGTGGGTTCAGTCTTCATTCCAAGTGGGACAGGACACATTTCCTCGGGTTTGGCCTCAGATTTTGGAGCCTTAGACCCTCCAGAGGTCCCACAGACACTTTGGGTTGGCACTTCCCCCTGAGGAATGGCAGCCAAGGCCAGGGAGGGACGTTGTGCTCGATGCCCTCAGCACCCACTTCATCTCCCCAAGGCTCTGAGTAATGGAGGGTGCTGGTTTTGCTCCCAAAGCTCCTGTTTTCCAGCCTCTCCTCCTCCATGGGCTGCTCCACCTTGCCAGTGTGTCCTACTTGTCCCTTGTGGTCAGGGACAGTCCCCCCTGGATGGATCCTGAAGAGCTCCTGGAACAACAGACTGGTTTGGGATGGGAGGACCTTAAATCCCATCTAGTGCCACCCCTGCCATGGGCAGGGACACCTCCCACTGTCCCAGGTGGCTCCAGCCTGGCCTTGGACACTCCCAGGGATGGGGCAGCCACAGCTTCTCTGGGAATTCCAGCCCATCCCCACCCTCACAGGGAAGAATTCCTTCCTTCTAAGAGTCCTTACTGAGTTCTTGCATGGAATGGCACCTGAAAAAACACTCCTGGAGTCGCCACCTCTTTGTATTTTGTCCAAACAAGTGGGAAAAAGGGTGGCATTGGAGAAAACCACTGTTTGGAGACTGTGCTTCCAAATGAGGGATTCCCAGGATGCTCCCTGGCTGCAGGACCGTGTGGTCTGTGCTGTGGAGCTGGATTTGATGTTCTGTGGGAGAAGATCAGGACTTAGAGGGGGGAAGAAAAGGTTTTCCTTCTGCTCCCATGTTGCATTTGCAGGCAGGATGGCTCTCCCAAGGCTTGGAGATGGAGGGTGGATCCAACACAACTCCAGGGTGGGCGAAGGAAAAGTTCACCTTCATTTGGATTTCGGTTTTGGGGGCGAAGTCCTGGTGATGGGGAGCAGGGATTGCTCTGAAGGTCCTTCTCCTCCGTGGAAAATCCCTGATTTTCAGTGCTGCTGCTCAGCTTTGGTGCTGGAGACAGCTCTTGGTGACCTCCCTGTCCTGTCAGGTCTTTTGTAGGATAGAAAATAGGAGGAAAACTAAGCCTTTCCTTGAGCCAGAGCTTACCTGACCTGGATCCTTGGTTTTCTCCTCCAGCTGACTGGGATAGCTGCAATTCCCAGGAGATAAATCCTTACCCCAGGCGCTCCCAGCCCTCAGTACCCAACTCCTGGGGGAGGCTCTTCCTTGCCTGGTGTGTTTTGGTGATGTTTTGATTCCTCCCTCCCCCCAAATCCATTTTTCTTGTCTTACTCATACAAAAATCTGTCACCTTTTTTTTTCCCCCGCCTGCTCATCGTGTGGCTTTCCATCATCCCAGAGACAACCCAGACTCCAGCAGGATTAATAATTCCACTGCACAGCCTTAGCCTGGTCATTAATGAGCCAAACCAACAGCAGAAAAGGGTCACATCTGCTCGGGGTGACCTTCCACCTCCATCCCAGGAGCCAATTTGTCTCCCAATTTATCTCTGGTGCCCTTGGCTGGGGGTGAGTGAGAGCAAATGTGTCACACCATCCTTTTCCTTGTTGCACATCTTTTCCAGCTCTGGTCACAGCCACAGACAGGTCAGGAGAAGCTCCCCAGTAACCAGCCCTCTGCCTGCAGTTAGTCTGGGAAGCTGGTTTGGGGCTGTTTAATTGGGATCACTGGATTTACCTTTGGGCTGTGACGTGGCTCCTCCGTAGGGAGGGAGCGGAGAAAAACCCCCTCACACCTAAATTATGGCCTTGATTAAACATCATCTCTGCCTTTCTAGCCCTGGCTGCTGGGGCAGCTCGTTTTCCTGCTGGAAAAGCTATTGGAACATCCCTGTGCCAGTTCCCAACAGAGGGAGCAGCTGGGGCTGCTGGAATGGGAAGTTTCTCCTCACTGCCCTCATGGATTCCCAACTCTTGGCTCAGTAACTATATTTCCCAGTGCTTTTCCTGATTTTAAACTGGAAGTTAAAAGCAGGGATGTCACCCCAGACCTGGATAGAGGAGGAAACAAGGGCCACGTGCCCAGAGCTGGGGGGAGAATCCAACTCCAGGCTCTTCTGAAGGGACTGTTGGCAACTCAAGCTGATAATAATTAACTTCAATTTTTACACCATATTCTCTCCACATCCACAGGCCAATTTCATGCCTTATTATGATGTCAATGTTTCAGTTTCTGCCACAAGTGGGAAATGATGCTGGGATTCAGAGAAGCTCATTAGAGCACATTAGAGCTCTTTGTGAGACGCTTCTCCAGAATTAGAGGTTTTAACCTTGTTTAGTGAAAATTCCAAGCCAAGTGTGGCCCTGGCAGCCCTGGGAGGGCTGGTTCACTCCCAGGTTAATGTACTTTAGCCATCCACTTGAAATTCCCTGCAGTGTTTCAGTGGCTGAGGCACCGTGTCCCTCCAGGCAGCTCTGGAGCATCGAGCTGCCTCTCAAAGCCACTGTGGGCCAGGGGGTTAATGCACATTTTGGTGGGTTTTTTCCAAAGAGTTGGGGACTAAAAGTGGTTTTTCCCCAGAAAATCTGGGCTGTGAATCCCGGGGCAGGATTAAAATTGGTCGGGGAAGTTCAGCCACCTGCACCTGAGTCCATCCTGAGGTCTCTTGAAAGCCTCACTCCCCCTTCCCAGGGAACATCATCATCTGTCACTGCTGATTTTCCAGTTATTTCCAGCTCAGTTTGGGCTTTAAGGCGTTGGAGCTTTTCCTTAGTGCTCAGGTAGCACCAACCAATCCCAATTTTAAACCAAGAACCAGTTTCCCTTCCAGCTGCAGCAGGACTTGGCTGAAGTGCAACCACAAACCCCGTGTCCTACCAGCTGCCTTAGGTCCCAGCCAAGTTTTTTCACCCATTATCCTTTTCCTTCAGGGATGAGAGGGATGGATTTATTCTCTGTAGAGCTTGCCTGGCTGCTGTGGGGTGATACCTCCCAAATTCCTGCTTTAGGAGGGGTTCAATAGCAGCTGAACCTCCCAGAGCATCCCCAGCCCAGACACCACAGACACAGCAGAGTTGGTCAGTGCTTAGAACCGGGTTATTTTTAGCATCCATTGAGAAGGGATTTGGGATTAGAGCTTTGTTCCAGGCAGGAGCAGATGGGAATGGGATGGGCTGAGCTGCAGTGGGAGAGCAGCAGGAGCCTGGGGGCTCTCGGGGCTCCTCTGCCCTGCTGGGGCCACCAAAGCCAAGTGACCAAGTGCTGGGGGGGATCTGTGGGAAAGAAATGGCACTTTGGGGGATTTTAGGCTCATGTTTGGGTACCTCGGGGTGGTGTGGGGGGTCTTGTGTCAGTTGGAACCAGTTCCTTGGAGGAGACTGAGGGCAGAGCTCAGTGGGGGCTGTAACATCCTCCCGAGGGGCAGCTCCAACCTCTGCTCTGTGTGAGCAGGGACAGCACCTGGAATGGCTGGAATTGGGTTTAGGTTGGAGCTCAGGGAAAGGTTCTTTATGCAGAGGGTGGGTGGGCACTGCCCAGGCTCCCCAGGGTTTGGGCACAGCCCCAAGGCTGCCAGAGCTCCAGGAGGGTTTGGCCAACACTCAGGGACAGGGGGGGATTTGGGGTGTCCTGGGCAGGGCTGGCAGCTGGATTTGATGATCCCTCCTAACTCAGGATATTCCATAATTCTCTTCTTTTCATGGGCTGAAATTCTCTGCTTGGCCACTGCCCCAAGCAGAAGCAAAGGGCTTTTGAAGGAGGGAAAAATTCAAAAGAAGCAAAACAGTGTGGGTTTGTTGTATTTTTTTTTCCCTGGTAGGGAAGGCACAGGTTTGGAGTCTGATTTTGAAATACTGAAAAAAGTGCCCTGAAATTTGGCAAGGAGAGATCCCTGGGCACACCTGGCTCAAAGGTTTGGGCTGGAAAGCCCTTGTGAAGCTCCTGTGTGGGGACTCTGCCCCTGAGTTTTAGGCTCTATTTTGGAGATGTTTTACTGCAGGCAGGTGTTTTAAACACCAGGGATGTTGCCTGGTTGGAAAAACTCGGATGAGAAACCGGGAAAAAAGAGAAAACTGGTCATTCCAGGCATTAATCAGGATCCATTTATCCCCAGTGCAGGGAGAGGGGTTCCTGTGCTCCCCACTGGGACAGCAGGGGGAATTTGGGAACTTCAGCTTGGAATTGCTCTCAGTACCTCCAAGGAAATCGGCTCCAGAGCCCTTTGGGAATCAGAATCCTGGAATGCTTTGGGTTGGAAGGGAACTTGATCATCTCATTCCAACCCTGCTGTGAACAGGGACCCCTCCCACTATCCCAGGCTGCTCCAACCTGGCCTTGGACACTTCCAGGGATGGAGCAGCCACAACTTCTCTGGGAATTCCATTCCAGCTCCTCCCCACCCTCCCAGGGAAGGATTTTTTCCTGATATCTAAAACTTGTGGCTCCCACAGAGTAGCAGCAATTGTGGGACAGGACATGGATGGAGGGATGCAGGAGGGTGGGGACAGCACAGAAATGATTCTATTTAAGGTATTGCTTTATCTAGATATTTTTGGGAGCCCCAGCAGCAGCAGCCTGTGGAGCAGAGCTCTGCCATGTGGTTTGCTGGGTGCAGAGAGGCTTTTCTGCATCTCAGGGCACAGAGACCCCCCCAGCTGTGGCATTTCCTGCTCAGGGGAGAAATGAATTCCCTGTTAATGAAGCAAAAGGAACCTGAGCAGTTTTTCCAAGCCTTGGTGTTGCTGCTGAGGTTCTTTCATGGTTGGGATTTGCAAAAATCACTTCCAGACTAAAGAGAAATCGGTGCACCTGGGAGGGCTGGGAATTAATGTGGAATCAACTTGGATTTGGAATGAACTCCAGTGTGTTTAATTCTAATTTTATCCCCCCTGCCAAGAGCAGGGGGGTCTCTGTGGGAAGCCACAGCTTCTCTGGGAATTCCGGCCCAGGCCCTCCCCACCCTCCCAGGGAACAATCCCTTCCCACTATCCCATCTCACCCTCTGGCAGTGGGAAGCCATTCCCTGTGTCCTGTCCCTCCAGCCCTTGTCCCAAGTCCCTCCCCAGCTCTCCTGGAGCCCCTTTAGGCTCTGCACGGAGCTCCAAGCTCTCCCTGGATCCTTCCCTTCTCCAGGTGACCATTCCCAGCTCTCCCAGCCTCCTCCAGAGCAGCTCCAGCCCTTGGAGCCTCTCCCTGTTCTCCTCAGGATTTGCTCCATGTCTCTGTGCCCAGCACATCCCTGCCAGCCCCTCACCTTCCCACAGGATGCTGCCAAACCCCCACTCCCGGTTTTCCTGCAGAGGAATTGCACCTAAAATCCCCTTTTTTACGGGGTGTCAGCTGTCCCTACAGGCCCTTGGAAGGAATTGGTGACACAGGTTTTGCCCTTGGAGCACGTGGAGCTGTGTGGGATTCCTGCTGGATGGGCAGGATATTGTCAGGAATGGAAACTGCAGCAAAGAAATCCCTGGAAACGGAGAAAAGGAAAATCTTTATTCACTGAGCAGCTCCAGCAAGTGCTAAAGAGCCCAGGCAGTGTCAAATTAATTACTAAATAAAGCCTTTACCTTCCTGAGCAGCTGGTTTTTACATCTTTAGAGCCGAGTTTGGCTCCTGATTCCTGGAGCTCATTCCTGAGAAACCAACCATGGAATAAACCTGGGGAAAGTTGTTAAAGGAGTCCTGGGATCTGTAATTGCAGGGCCTGCCTGGAGGGCACGGGCTGAGGGCTCAGGGATTTCCATCCTGGGATTTCAGAGTGGGAATGTTCTCCTTGAGGAAGGTTTCCTGGCGTTGGGATTAGTCAGGAGGGCAGGATCCAAAGCCTTCCTGGGGCTCTCAGGGTGTTTCCATTTGCAGCAGAGGATGTTCCCACCACTGGTGGCATCTGGGCTTGGGCAGAGTGGCTGCACTGGGACCTCACTGGGACTTACTGGGACTTACTGGGACTGAGGGCAAAGCAGAGCTCCCAGGGAGTGCTGGAAAATAAAAATATCTCCGTTTTCAGTGCAAGTTGTGCAAGTTGTGCTGTAAAACCCCCTCGTGCCCCTGCAGCAGCAGCAGCTGGGGCCCTTCCAGAACAACCTTGTGTTGGAAAGGGAAGAGTCTCTGGAGGTGCCTGGGTGGAGTTTGGATGGGGGATGGATGGTTGGACTGAGGATTTGATCCTTGGGGCTCAAAGGGCCTTTGCAGGGTGGGTAAAACCTCAGCCCAGCTCCAGGGTCTGGTGGAGAGACAGAAATGTATTATTGTCTATATCTATATATCTATTATATTGTGTATATTATATATATTTTTAATATATATATATGTATTATATAATATATATTTCCATATAAATCCATATATATGCATTTATATTTTATGTGTGCACTTTATATATATATATCATATATATTTATTCATTTATATGCTTGACAAGCTAATTAAAAGGGTAATTTTTTCACTCTAAACCCTTCCCTGGCTCATGAACACCCTGATTTTACTGTGAACCAGAAGAATCTCAGAGCACTGAAATGGGCTTCGTTTCCATCTCAGCTCCAGATTCCAGACCTGTGGCTCGAGGATGCTCCAGAGGGATGGGCTGTAGCAGCAGAGGTTTAATTCTACATTCCCAAGGTTTCTGGTTCAGGCTCTCAGGCCTGTGGCTCATCCAAGCACTTGGAATATTTCTGTCTCTATATGTTTGTTAAAGGAAAGAAACCAAACTTTCTGGGATGGTCTGGGAAACTCTGTTTGCCCATGAAGAGCCTTCCTGGAATGTGAAACGTGCCATAGAAATGTAAAGAAGGAGCAAATAAATAGACTTTTAGTCCATAGGAGACCAGAAATGGCCTGGCTGCCCAAAATCCCAGAGCTCAGGATTTAAGGAAGGATGGGAAGGAGGTGCCCAGCTCCCTCCTGGAGCCTTGTTGGGATGAAGGATCTCCCTTTCCTTCTCGTGCCTTGCTGTGTTTCACACAATTCCAAAGCACATTGTCCCTATCCCAGGATTTGGGGGCATTCCCGGGCAAAGCTGCTCCCTGTGGGATCACCAGGAATAATTAACCTGAAATTCCACACGAATCAGCATCTCCTGGGGAGGTTTTGAGTTCAGTGGAGTTCAGGGATAAAAAAAATTCCCTTTGGACTCACAGGGCTCTGATCCATTGTCCCAGTCCTGGAGGAGATGGTGCCCAGCTCAGGGATGTGCTCAGAAATCCTGGTGGGAAGAGCTGGGATTTCACTGTGTGGCTGATCCTGGGGCCTCCAGGGAGCCTTTGGAAGTCGTTCCTAAAATCCCCCTGGCTCTGTGTCCCACCTTTGTTTGTTACAGATAATAAACACCAGCTCTGAAATCTCCTCCTTCTGCAGAGATTTAAAGGAAGAGGCTGAGGGAAGTTAATCCTTCATCCAGAGGGTGCTGGGCTGGGCATGGATCAGGGACTTGTGGGACATTGGGAATGCAGAGCAAAAAATCATTTCCTAGCTGTATTATTATTATTTTTGCTTTTAATTTCTCCTGGAAAATATTCCAGTAGGTCAATTCCAAAGAGCTGCCCTGAATCCAACACCCAAAGCTCCTTCAATCCCACATGGAAAGGCATCAGGAATGAGGTGGATTTGCTGGGAGCATCACCTCTCCCTGCTGCTGGTGTGGCTGGAGACCTTCAATCCCACATTCCCTGTCCTCCTCCAGTGCTGCTCTGCTCCAAAGTCCCTATAAAATTCCACCATCTCACCCCTGCTTTGCTGCCCCCTGTTCACAAACAGGAATATTTTTTCCCTCCTTTCTGGTATCAATTCACCCTGGAATCAGGAGGGGAATTTTCTGGTGGCCTCAGTGATTATGATCTAAAAGAATTTTGGGAGTGTTTGTGGCTGGAACACTCGGAAAACAGGGATTTCTTTGCTCCCAGCCCAGCTAAAAGTGGGGAAAATAGGAAAAAAAATTGGCTTCCCGTGGAGAGTGAGCTGGGTGAGAAGGGCAGTGGTTACTGATGCTCTTCTGGCAATAAATTGACTCGAAATTTCAAGCACAGCAATTTTTATATCTTGCTATAAACCAGTGGCTGGGCAGAGCTGTGCCCTTCATCCGTGTGCTGTTAATGGATGGATCCATCCTGGGAAAGGATGCAGGGAATGCTGCCCATCATGAGCCTTGGAATTAAACCAAACTTTATTTCAGCGTGAACCTGTTTGTACCTTTATCCCACACCCATAGGTACCTTCCTCCCTGCTTTGCCTTTCCCCACTGATGACAGGAATGTTGGCAGCAGGGATTGGGGCCAGGGTTTCCTGTAGAGGCCTGAATTTAGGTGGAATAAAATCTGCTTTATTTATTATCATGGAATCCTGGAATGGTTTGGCTTGGAAGGGACTTAAAGCCCATCCAGCGCCACCCCTGCCATGGGCAGGGACCCCTCCCACTGTCCCGGGTGGCTCCAACCTGGCCTTGGACACTTCCAGGGATGGAGCAGCCACAGCTTCTCTGGGAATCTGTGCCAGGGCCTCCCCTCCCTCCCAGCCAGGAATTCCTTCCCAATATTCCATCTGAACTCTCTGTGAGTCTGAAGCCATTCCCTGTTATCCTGTCCTTCCAGATCCCCTCCAGGGCTGGAAGTGTGAGCTGCTGCTCCCAGCCCTCCCCATTCCCAGATGGAATGTCAAAGGAAGTGTTTTCCCGAATCCCAGGGTGACTCCCCCTCTGCCATCTGTGGAACTCCCAAATCCCTGTGTGGTGTCTGAGCTCTTCCCAGAACTCCAGGTGTCCTCACACGCTCCCATGGAGTCAGGCACTGCTGAGATCCCAGTTTTCCCTTCTCCCAGGCTGTGTTTTCCCCCCGGGAGGTGAGAAATGAGGCAGCTGCTTCTCCTGCTGCTCCACACCCCCCCGGGGAATCCTGGAGAGGGGTTTTACCACCACGCCGGGGGCTGGGATGGGGTGGTGTGGGCACAGGGGGTGGGGAATGGCTTGGAGTGCACAGATAGTGGAGAAAAGCTTTGGTTGCTGGAATTTTCTGTGTTGGAAAGCAGTGGGGAATTTTTGGGAAGTCTCTGTGCAGCCAAGGGGGAAAGGAAAAGGACACTGTGGATGCAAAGTGTCAGTCTTTGGACAGGGGATGGAGGGACAGGACACAGGGAATGGCTTCCCACTGCCAGAGGGCAGGGACAGATGGGATACTGGGGAGGAATTCCTGGCTGGGAGAGTGGGGAGGCCCGTGCACAGATTCCCAGAGAAGCTGTGGCTGCTCCATCCCTGGAAGTGTCCAAGGCCAGGTTGGAGCCACCTGGGATAGTGGGAGGTGTCCCTGCTCATGGCAGGGGTGGCACTGGTTAATCTTTAAGTTCCTTCCAACCCAACCCATTATTCTGTGATTTTATGGTTCTTTGCAGCCTCTCCAAAGTTCACTTTTCCAAATGCTGGAGCCATATCCGAGACATCCTAAAGAATTCCCTGTGCTGCCATTTGAGCACCTCTCACTGAAGTGCCTGGAAGTGCATTATGGAAACACATTTTCCACTTGACTGCAGGGACAATTTCAGAGCCTGCAGGATGTGGCTGTGCCTGGCTGGGTTATAAACCACAAATAACCCACTGTGCAAAGCTCTTGGTGAGCAAAGGGCATGAAACCCCCAGGCTGGTCCTGGGCTCCACCCCAGCCCAGTGCTGGGTGGGCACTTTGCTTTTCCTGGTGTCCCAAATATTCCCTGTCAGGGCTGTGAGCAGTGGGAACCTCCTGTGGCTGCACAGAAGGGCTGTTTTGGTCCAACATTTAGTGCTTATCCCTCTGCCTGCTTTTCCTTTCTATGAGACACGAGATGAAGTTATCCCACTGGGAATATTTGGAGCTGTTTGTCCTTTTCCTGAGGCTGATGCCTCCTCCTGTGCCAGCTCTGTGGGAAGGCTGAGCTTTCTAGGCAGGGAATGGCCTGAAAACTCCACTTTTACATGAAAATGGTTTTATAGCCAAGAGCAAACTCTTGTGCTTGGGGAGGAGCCATCCTGCATGTTCCCAGTTTCTCAGGAGGTTATGGAAGGGCTGGAGGCCGTGGCTAAGGATTCTCTCACCTGGATGAGCAGGATGCCCAGCTCAGGAGCATTTCCCATCCCTCCTGTGGCTTTGGGGTTTGAGACACGTGGGAGGGCTGGAGGTGGGCTGGAGGGTTTGTTCAGTACCTGAGACCCCTCCCTGGCTGAAGGGTTTGGGTTTGACATCCCCCCAGAGCTGGAGGGTTTGGGTTTGACATCCCCCCATGGCTTTGTCAGCCCCCCAGAGCTTTGACATGGGTTTGGGTGTGACATCCCCCCAGAGCTGGAGGGTTTGGGTTTGACATCCCTCCATAACTGGGGGGTTTAGATTGGATATCCCTCCATGGCTGGAAGGTTTGGGTTTGACATCCCCCCATAACTGAAGGGTTTGGGTTTGACATCTCCCCAGAATTTCGACATCCCCCCAGAATTTTGACATCCCCCCATAGCTTTGACATCTCCCCATAGTTTTGACATCCCCCCATATCTGGAAGATTTGGGTGTGACATCCCCCCAGAGCTGAAGGGTTTGGGTTGGACATCCCCCCACAGCTGGAAGGTTTGGGTTGGACATCCCCCCACAGCTGGAAGGTTTGGGTTGGACATCCTTCCACAGCTGGAAGGTGTGGGTTGGACATCCTTCACAGCTGGAAGGTTTGGGTTGGACCTCCTTTCCACCTCGCA
>WEIV01024740.1:163502-178707 GCA_013390005.1 Calyptomena viridis
GACATCCTCCCACAGCTGGAAGGTGTGGGTTGGACATCCTCCCACAGCTGGAAGGTGTGGGTTGGACATCCTCCCACAGCTGGAAGGTGTGGGTTGGACATCCTTCCACAGCTGGAAGGTTTGGGTTGGACATCCTTCACAGCTGGAAGGTGTGGGTTGGACACTGACATCTCAAGTCCAGATGTTTTATCCCCCCTCTTCCCTAAGGATCCACAGCACCTGCCTGGATGTCTCCACAAGGATGGTGCTGGGGGTCCCTGGGCTCCCTTTCACACTCTGAGGGTATTTTGGGCCGGGCCAAACAGAATATTTGCTGTCATCAGTCCCAGAGCTGCTGCTGGGCCAGAGCCAGAGCTGTGCTGCAAGGGAAATGCAGAACAATTCCTAAAATGGATTGTTTGGGAAGCCAGATGGACATTATTATCCAAACTGCTCCTGGCCTTGGATATTTGGATATTTGCTGGCACCTGTTAAACAGCCCCAGGGCTCTCTGAGCTCCTCCTTGGTGGGCACAGGGGGGACACAATCCACCCTCAGCCTCCTTTCTGCTCTTCCCACACCATCTGCTGCCTCCCCAGGGCATCACCCAGGGGGTGGTTGCCTTGTGTGACCTGTCCAAGCCAAGGCTGGGCTGTCCCTGTCCCTGTCCCTGTCCCTGTCCCTGTCCCTGTCCCTGTCCCTGTCCCTGTCCCTGTCCCTGTCCCAGCCTGATGTGTCTCAGACTGGTGACCTCGTTTCCCCTCTTTGCAGATGCCAAGTGGCCTCACATTTGTGAGGGGCATCGAGTGCCTTAAGATGAGAAACTTTTTGTTAAAACCAATCCATTCTTTCCCCCCAAACCCAGAGGATGGGGCTCTGCACTGGTTTCTGGAGGTGCCACCTGGTCCAAGTTCTTGGTGGATCTTGGAGGTCTTTTCCAACCTAAATGATCCTGTGTTCTGCAAAGAGACCCTTGGGAATTTGGGAGCTGCTCCTGGGATAATTTGTGTTCTGGGATCATGCACTGGTTGTTTCCTCCAACTGATAAATTCCAGACTGATGGAATCATTCTGCATCACTTTATGTGTGCAAGTAATTAGGGCCTGATGGAATCAGAGAGGGCAGCAGTTTCCTTAGTTTATGGACCACCATAATTCTCACATATTTGGAGCTTCACCATTCCAGTTTCTTCATTTGCTGCCAGAATATTGGTGCTGTATTTCTTTTTAAACACCCACTCAAGCCCTGCTAAATCACAGCAGTGGCTGGGGAGGTGATTTGTGGCAGCTCCAAGGATTGTCCAGGAGTGCTCACCATCCACACAAATTCCTGCACCAACAGCCCATTCCAGGGAGGGGCTGATGGCACAAATAAGAGGAAAATACCAATATCTCTTAGTCAATTAAACCTGCAGCCTGATGTGCTGCCAGAGTGTAACTGGTCTTGAAGGGTAGAATAGAGAGGTGTGAGTTGTGAGCCACAGGGTGATGTTTAGTACCATAAAATAAACAGATTAACACCAGAGCTGCTCGTGTCCAGTGGCAAAAGCTGATTTTGAAGGCAGAGATGGATGTTTTAGGAGCGCTGTGTGTTGTGGAGCAGCTTGGCTTATTCGATTTGGGATGCTAGTTGGGAAAAGAAATCCCATTAGTGCCAACAACAGGAGTAACCTGCCCTCAGGTGGTGCCTGGGCCCTCCCTAAGTCTGGATTTAGAAGCAGCAGCCCTGGATAAAAGCAGAGGTGACATCCTGCTTGTTCCCATGCAGGGCTGTGACAGCAGAGCCCAGAGGGACCCGGGGAGACACGGAGCTGATGGCAGGGAAACATCTCCCTGCCTTCCTGGCTCTGCCTGACGAATCCCACGGGGATTTCTCGGGTTTGGAGGCTGACAGGAAACCCCTCTCCTTGTAAAAACATCCCTGACAACTTTTATGGCTCTGCTTCCTGGAGCTCCATCCCCACTACTCTTCTCCCGTGGAGATTAAAGCTGACACCATGAAGGATGGGGAGATTGTGCTGCTCTGCCAAGTCCCTGACAGAACAAAGCAAACAGGGGTTTCAGGAGAGATCCAGGGATCCCTTTGGAAGGGAGAAGATACCAAAGTGTCTCATCTGCAGGTGTTTCCCCTCCTGGTCTGTGTTAATGTTTGGAAGAGCCGTGTCTTGCCTTATGGTGCCCCACCATCCTTGGTGTGATTGTTGTGTCCCCTGCTGGTTTTGTAGGATTGGGTACTTAAATATCCAAGGAAGAAGATGCCCTAAAGGCTGGTTTGGTTTGCATCCCCCTGTGCTTGGGATAGGGACTTAATTCCTCCCCTTTTGCCCGTTATTTGGGAGATCAAGTCCTTTTTGCCCATTAAATGAGTTCCCTCCTTACCAAGGAGGCTCCTCCTTCTTGGAAAGAGATCCCCTGGGGATCTGACACTTCAGAAACCTCTTGTGGTGGCTGTTTCTTTTCACAGCCACCATTTCATTTGCAAACCTGTCCCCCCTGCCAGGGTGTGACCAAATGGACCATCAGGATGCACTTGCATGGAGCCAACTGGGCCGTGCTGTTCCTCACACTTCCAGTGGAATAATGACTTGGATCCCTGCCACTGCCAGCTCTGTTGGTGCCATGGGAGAGCTGGGAGCCATGGGAATGTCTCTCTCTGCCAAAAACTCTGAGATAAAGTCTGGTTTTCCTCCTAAACAAGAACTTTTTCCCTCAGGATCATCTCGTGTGTGTTCCTGCCCAAACCCATCTCCGTTCTCCCCTCTCCTGGACCCCTCTGGAAAATCCTTGTTTTCCTTTAGTCCCTCTTGCTGTGGGATGTGGCTTGCTGGGATCTGTGTCTCTGAACCTTTGTGCACCACAAATGTGGACAAAATGCTTGCCCAGGATGCTGATTCCCTCAGTTTTCCATGGGATGATCCCTCCGTGGGATGATCCCACCCTGCCTTGCCAGTGAGCTCTGTCTGCATTTACAAAAGTCATTTACAGACTTCAAATTCCTTGGGTTTCCCCTCATTTTTCTCCCTGTTGAAAGGCTCATTTCTCAGCAGACACACTTGTCCTGCCTATCCTGGTTATAAACTGGGAAATACCTCTTTCTCTATTACTCCAGTCAGGCTTCCTTGCCTTTGGAATATCACTCTTGTTGGACCTGCTGGTCTGACATGTGTTTGTACACGGATGTCTCAGAGCTTTGGATGGCCTGGTTTGTGCTGGAATGTGGCTGGAATACCTGTGGTTTGTGTTTTAATCCACCTTTTTCCCTTTAGTGTCTCAGGAAGGGCTTTCCCTTGGCTGAGGAAGTGTGTGGACCTGGCAGTGCTGGGTTAATAATCTTAAAGGTCTTTTCCAACCTCAATGATTCCATCAAGTCCTGTTTCATAGATTTAGAGCTGATTTACTTTTGTATCAAAGAGGGATTTTCAGAGGAGCTGTCAAAGGAGCTGTGATCCATCAAAGAGAAAAAATAGATATTTTTGTAGACTATTCCCAGGGTAAATGTCTGTAGTTTTGTTTCTGGCTTGTGCTGGACCTTTTTATTGCAAGTTTAAACATTACTAACAGCCAGGAGTGCTGTTTTCCCTGAAGACACATAAACTGAGGTTAAATCATCCTGCTTTGCCTCATGTTTACTGTCTCAGGTGGATCTCAGCAGTGGAGAGAGTGATGTTGCCCTTTGCAAACAGCTCTGTATTTTATCCTGATGAGCTGATAATGCTCTGAATCCTTCCCTGTTTTCAGGGAGCCTGAAACCGAGAGGATCCCATGGAAAAAAAAGGTGTGTATTCCCAAATAATCACTCATAGCAAAGGTGAGAGGGTGAGGAACATCCTCAGGAGGAACTGGGGAACAGTTCCCCATCCCTGGAGGGGCAGGACAAGAAGGAATGAATTCCCACTGCCAGAGGGTGAGATGGGATATTGGGAAGGAATTCCTGGCTGGGAGGGTGGGGAGGCCCTGGCACAGATTCCCAGAGAAGCTGTGGCTGCTCCATCCCTGGGAGTGTCCAAGGCCAGGTTGGAGCCACCTGGGACAGTGGGAGGTGTCCCTGCCCATGGCAAAAGGTTGGAATTGGATGATCCTGAGGTTCCCTCCCAACCCAGAGCATTCCATGCTTCTCCATTCAGGTTTCTCCCAGCAGAGGAGGTGAAAGGAGCCTCCCCACCTCCCTGCTCAGCAGGGTCATCCCAGAGCACATGGATTGGATCCAGAGGGAGATTCCACACCCTTTCTGACCAACCTGTTCTAGTGCTTGGAGGTGTCAACACATCCCTGTTGTGTCTGGACAGGGAAAGTTTTCCCACTTTCTGCTACTGGGCAGGAGAAACCAGGGTAATCCCAGGGGAGCCCTTGGCTGTATCCAGCAGCTTTCCAGGGATTCTGAGGGTGGAACATCCCTTCCTTTCCAAGTCCCCATTGGGTTTCTTTTCCCTGGAGCTGCTGTCATGTTCCCTCTTGTTCCTTGGATAAACATGTCCTGACTGGAGGTTTTACACGGGAATTTTTACAGCTGCAAAGGACCATATAAAAAGGGCCATATAAAAAGGGCCATATAAAAAGCCCCATAAAATTGCCTGGATTTATTTGACTAAAGACTTCTCTGGGTACAGCAGCTCCTAAATCCTTATTCAGCATTTCCACTGTGCTGCTCTTCTCCTTCCAGCCTTCTTGTTTCCCCCTGATTTCCACAGGTTTTCTTTTTCCTGCATTTTAAACTACCCCAATTAGGAATTTTTTACTTCTTCCTTCAAGGTCTATCTGGGAAAACCCTGGCTGGGAACACAGGCTCACTGTTATTCAGTTTATCTTCCCAGCTTGAATGGTTTAATAGGTCAGTCAAGTATTAAAATGGGATTTTTCATTTGGATATAAAATCTTTTTTAAAGGGTGTATTTTTTTCCCCTCCCTGCAAACGCTTTGTTATTTAAACCTGACTATTATTTCATTTCTCTCTCATTTCACCTGCTTCCCTGATGCTGGGATTGTAGGGCCTGTGTCAATATTTGAGGGAAATAAATTACTGATGACTCCAGCCTGTGTTTGCTTTTATGACTCATGTCAGGGTCGTATGAGCTCAGCAACTGCATGAGTTGGGATTTCTGAGGGACTGCAGCCCTTGTGCTGAGCTCCTCTGCTCTGAATTCCCATTCCTGGGGTTTGCTGGGGCACTTGGTGGAGCTGTGACTTGATGCCAACTCTCTCTCCTTGTTTCAGTTGTCAGAAATCACCCCTTTCAGTGGCTGGGGGGTTTCTGGGGCTGTGAGATATTTTATCCTCCTGTATTCTGGGAAGTTGTTCTGCACATCTGGACGTGCCCCATCTGTCTGTGCAAGGTGTAGGAAGGATTTGTGCTTTAATCTTTGGGTTTCCATGTGTTCTCCCAGCTGGGAGAAGGCTGAGCACGAGCTGGTTGGTGCCTGAGCCCCTCAGTGTCACCACGATCAGAGATGTCACATCTTTGCTGCCCCACCAAGAGCCACCTCCCTGGGGAACCCCTGTTCCCCCACTTGGGAATCCATGGCCACAGCACTTGGAAATGGATGTTTGGAAACTTATGGCCACAGCACTTGGAAACCTGTGTGTCCATCCCAATTGGAAATCCATGTGTCCATCCCAGTTGGAAACCTGTATCCATCCCAATTGAAAATCCATGTTCACCCCACTTGGAAACCCATATGTCCATCCCAATTGGAAATCCATGTCCACCCCACTTGGAAACCCATGTGTCCATCCCAGTTGGAAACCCATATGACCATCCCACTTGGAAACCCGTGTCCATCCCAATTGGAAACCCATGTGTCCATCCCAGTTGGAAACCCATATGACCATCCCACTTGGAAACCCGTGTCCATCCCAATTGGAAACCCATGTCCACCCTACTTAGAAACTGATGTCCTTCCCACTTGGAAACCCTTGTGTTCTCCACCTGGAACTCTGTGTCCACCTCACGTGGAAAACCATGTGCACCCAAATTGGAAACCCACGTCCCCCAGACTTAGGGACCCACGTGTCCATCCCACTTGGAAACCCATGGCCACACCACTTGGAAAATCATGTCCCCCTGGCTTAGAAATCCATGTGTCCATTCCACTTGGGAACCCATGTGTCCCTCTCTTGGAAACCCCTGTCCACCCAAATTAGAAACCCACATCCCCAAACTTAGAAACCCACGTGTCCACAGCACTTGGAAAACCATGTGTCCATCCCAGTTGGAAATCCATGTGTTGTCCTCTTGGAAACCCCTGTCCCCCCTACTTGGAAACCCATTTCCCCCCAACTCAAAAACTCCTGCATCCATCCAAATTGGAAATCCATGTCCTCCTCACATGGAAAACCATGTGTACCCAACTTAGAAACTCACATCCCCCAAACTTAGAAACCCACATGTCCCTCCCGCTTGGAAACCCACATGTCCTTCCCCTTGGAAACCCACATGTCCTTCCCCCTTGGAAACCCACATATCCATCCCCCTTGGAAACCCACATGTCCTTCCCCCTTGGAAACCCACATATCCATCCCCCTTGGAAACCCACATATCCATCCCCCTTGGAAACCCACATATCCATCCCCCTTGGAAACCCACATATCCTTCCCACTTGGAAACCCACATGTCCTTCCCCCTTGGAAACCCACATATCCATCCCCCTTGGAAACCCACATGTCCTTCCACTTGGAAACCCACATGTCCTTCCACTTGGAAACCCACATGTCCTTCCACTTGGAAACCCACATATCCTTCCCACTTGGAATCCCACATGTCCTTCCCCCTTGGCATCCCGTGCCCACCCCTCTTGGTGACATCAGTCAGCCCTACTTTGCAGAGCTGGTGGTGGCCTGGAAGCCCCAAGCTGGGCTTTGCCCAGGGTTTATTTCAAGGAACAGGCCAATATGAGACTAAAGAAGAGCAAAAGTGATGGTGCCAATTTTGGGGACACCCCGAGGGACACAAAACACCTGGTGCCAGGTTTTGGGGTCCACCCCACTTGGCACCAGATGTTGGGGACCCCCAGGACCCCCCTGTGTCCTGCTGGAGGAGATCTCCCCTCATTTGCCAGTGTTTTTAACTGTGATTATTTGCCAAGGAGTGGTAGAGTGAGGAATTCAGGGAATACTGTCATTTGTGTGTCAGGAGAGCACAAGGATCATTCACAGGCC
This sequence comes from Calyptomena viridis, assembly GCA_013390005.1. Lineage (NCBI taxonomy): Eukaryota > Metazoa > Chordata > Aves > Passeriformes > Eurylaimidae > Calyptomena > Calyptomena viridis. The sequence continues at coordinate 170,633 of WEIV01024740.1, forward strand.
GGGAGCTGTGCCTGCAGGGTTTGGATGAGCAGGGAGCAAGTGTGGGGTTCAGTGCCAATGCTTCCATCTGTTGGGATGATCCCCCCTCCAGGTCTGCAGCCAGGAACATTCCACAGTGGTGGCCTCACACAAACCCGGGGAATTGGGTTATTTTGTGCTCAAACACAGCGTGTTCCTGTATTTCTCAGAGATTTAACATGATCTGACTCTGCTGAGCTGCTGAAAACATTTGTTCTTTGCTCTGAAACAGCTTCCCCTTCCTCTCTTCCATCTTTTCTTATCTGTGAGGAGAACACAATGCACTGAGTGATGAAACCAGCGTGGATTTATGTGTGGATATTCCCCTCTGAGCTGCGTGGCTGTTTCCCCTCCCTGTGCTCACACAGGGATTGATTATCTGGGAAATATTATATGATCCCTCTCTTCTCTCCTCACAGGTGTTTACAAAATATGGGAAATGCTACATGTTTAACTCAGGAGAAGAAGGGAGGCCTCTCCTCACCACGGTGAAGGGGGGCACAGGCAACGGGCTGGAAATCATGCTGGACATTCAGCAGGATGAATATTTGCCAATATGGGGAGAGACAGGTAAGACCTTCTTTTTCCTCTGGCAGACTGGTTTTGGAAAGACCATCCCATCCCATCCCATCCCATCCCATCCCATCCCATCCCATCCCATCCCATCCCATCCCATCCCATCCATGTCTGAACCAGCTCCTGAAGGCAGGAGGAGCTCAGTCTGTACAGAAATGAGTTGATTTTCTTCTCTTCTGTGGTTCCCAGTTGGAAGCAGCATTTCAGGGAGTGCAGCACTTGTGTCTTGGCACCAAAGTGTGGGATGTCAAATGGGAACATCAGTGCCTGTCCTGGGATGGGGGTGGGCATTTGTGGGTGACAGGTTTGGTGTCCCTTCAGATGCTTCAGCACAGCCCTGTTCCCTAGAAAGGCTTTTTTTGGGAAGCCACCAGGGTGCTCCTCCAGCCGCTCCCTGTGTTTTACTCCTTGAAATTCGGGAACGTTTGTTGCCCCGTTGTCCTTGGTGGGTCAGTGCTGCCTGGGTGGATCAAGGACTGGGCTCAGTGGACTCAGAGCTTTTGGGATGGATGAAATCTGTGCCCTGATGAACCCAACTGGGTCGAGCAGTTTTCCCTGTGGTCCTCTGGACTGTCCTGCAGGTCTCATGGGTTGGGATGGACATGGAAACGCTTCTCCTGCAAGGACAGCTCTGCAATTCCCACCATCCCAACCCAGCTGCCACGGTGGGAAGGGCTGGCAGGACTGGTGCTGGTGTCTTGGATGAACCTGGAATGCCACGTGCCCCCAGATCCCTCGTTCAGAGGAGCCTTATCAGCTCCCCAGCAGTGGCAGCTGCAGTTCTCATGAACCCACGGTGACATTTGAAACAAAGCATCCAAAAAAACATGGGAAAAATTGCCAGGCACTGCTTGTCTGGCAGCTCAGGGCAGAGCATCGTGTGGAGAGTTGTTCAGGGTGAGTTGTGCTTATTTTTGGCAGCGGGAAAAAGAGAGGAGTAAATATCATTTGGGGTCTTGTGTCCCCAGCTCTGTCACCCTGCACAGATGAGGCCCCTCGAGCACCTTTCAAATTCCTGCTCAACAGCAAAGAGTTGCTTGGATTCATTGAAAACTTAACATTTGTTTGTGTGGTGTTTGACTCTTGAAATTCAAACATTCTCATGCTCCCATCAATCAGTTCAGATTCCACAGGATTTTAGAGCAGGAGCTTTGCCTTCCAGGTTCTGGCTCAGAGGGAGCCTGGTGTGGCCCTGGGGAGGGGAGGATTTGGTTTGGAAGGATTATTCATGTGGAAGGATTATTTCTCACTCGGTGCCTTGGTTTAGAATCTTGTCCTTCGAAAGGAAAACAGGATCCCAGGGCAGAGGGGGAAGATGGAAGAGCAGCTTCTCCCTCTGGTGCTTTGTCACTCACAGGGAGCTCGTGGGGACAGGAAACCACCTCAGTGGTGTTTGGGGACAGACACACCTTGGGGACAACACTGTGTGTGTGTGTGACCTCGGGGGTTCTCATGTCCCAGAATCAGGGAATGGTTTGGGTTGGTTGGAAGGACCTTAAATCATCCAGTGCCCCCCCTGCCATGGCAGGGACACCTCCCACTGTCCCAGGCGGCTCCAACCTGGCCTTGGACACTTCCAGGGATGGAGCAGCCACAGCTTCTCTGGGAATCCCAGCCCAGCCCCTCCCCACCTTCCCAGGGAACACTCCCTTCCCACTATCCCATCTCCCCCTCTGGCAGTGGGAAGCCATTCCCTGTGGCCTGTCCCTCCAGCCCTTGTCCCAAGTCCTTCTCCAGCTCCTGGAGCCCCTTTAGGCTCTGGAAGGGGCTCCAAGCTCTCCCTGGATCCTTCCCTTCTCCAGGTGACCATTCCCAGCTCTCCCAGCCTGGCTCCATGGCAGAGGTCTTTGGACTCTGAGGTTCTCCATGGAGAGGAAGGTTCTCCACAGCCTTTGGGAGAACATTTAGGAAGAACCCCCCCAGCAACACTCTGCCTTCAGAGCTGTGCTTTTCCATGTGATTTTGGGAAAGGTGGATCAGTCTGGGTGGGGAAATCAGGATCTCGTTCCACAGGAGGCAAAGAAAGGGATAAGAAGCAAGTGAAGAAATAAATCTGGAGGGAAAAAGATGAGGGAGGAGGATCAGCCAGGTCTCATGGGAGGAGGTTTCCATGAGCTCCACCATCATCCAGAGGTGGTGCTGCTCTGGGAATTGGCCTTAGACAACTTTCCAGCCCTGAGTGTGGAAAAGGACCTGGCAAATCCCAAGTACATTCATTTTTGTCAAAACCTTGGTGGCTTTTAGGGTCATTTTGAGCCCAGAGTTGAGTTGTGAGCACATGTGGGAGGGACCAGTGTCCCCCTTTGATGATGTCCTGCCCTTCCTGACCTCACCACTGCTAATCTCAGGTGTATTGAACTTAATTTTAATCCCTAAGGATTAGGGGCACAGGGAGGGATTCCACATCCCTAGAACTTGGCTGATATTTTGGGATTGGATTGCACTGGAGTCTCTAAACATGAAATTTTACAGAATTCAATGAAAACAACCCCTATAAATAATTTAATTTGGTTAAAAGGTGTAGGGGAAACTCTTGGACTCGTTACAAGGAAACTTGGCCACGTTCTGACAGGCCCAGGTAGAACTGGTACTTGACTTTGAAGCTGTAGAACATTAATCTTTGCCTTCCAACAAAAGACTTTTCACGTCCCACGTTTGTAGAGTGCCTTGTACAAGTTGTCTTCAATCTTCCTGGAGCTCTCTGGACACCACCAGAATAAAAAATATTAACTCTGGTGGTTAATAGTTGCTGTTCCCATGGAAACACTTAACTCAGCTCTTAGTAGGTAAGTAAAGGAGTTGATTATTTCCAAATATTTGCATAATAATGTAAATGTGTTTGGAATTAAATCTCCTCAGCTGCTGCCACTGGGGCTTCACCAGTTTGGCTTTCCAAGGAAAGCTTTGCCAAGGGCATGGAGCTCTTAGCAGGGAATTCCAGCCTTGGCTGTGGAGGGGGCTGGAGGTGGAGATGGGGTGGGATCTTGGCAGTGCCAAAGGAATGTGGGCATGGGGGGTCCAGCCATGGAACATCCAGGGGGGAAAAGCTGAGTTTCTTCTTCCCAGGGAGTGGATTTCTCTGTTATCCCTGGGAGGGTGGGGAGGCCCTGGCACAGATTCCCAGAGAAGCTGTGGCTGCCCCATCCCTGGAAGTGTCCAAGGCCAGGTTGGAGCCCCCTGGGACAGTGGGAGGTGTCCCTGCCCATGGCAGGGCTGGGGTGGATGATCCAATCCAAACCATTCCGTGATTCCATGATAAAACCTGCTCCATCCACTCCTCATCTTTCACCCTTTGGATATTTTCCAGACCAGTTTTGCTGCTCCATTTTCCCAGTTCCAAGCAGGAATCCAGAGGATTGCTGCCTCTTAGACAAATTATTTTTGTGTGTTTGAGCTACTTGACCATTTTCCCTCCAGTTCCCCAGTTTCCCTCAATCTGCTCAACCCATTGCCTTTCCCAGCTGGTTGGTCCATGTTATTCCAAGTTTTCCCAGAGCTTCCTGGAGCTGTCCCCACCCAGCTGCTGCCCCTGACAAGGTGTTGAACCCATCAGGGCTCCAGAAATGGGGAAGGTGGACCAAATTCCAGCCCCACATTGGGATGTGCACATGGAATAACCCTCATTTCTGGGGTGGCCTCGGCTTGTGCCTCCTGCAGGGATTTGGCCCAGGGAAAACACCCACCCAGAGAACCTTCCAGGTCCTGCCTTTCCATCCCAGCCATGGCCAGGACACCTTTCCTCCCTCACCCCAATCCCTCAATCCCCCATGGGCACAACCTCTGGATCCTTTGACTTCAGGGATAATTTGAATCAACACCAAGTTCAAACCATGGAATCTAATTTTATATTTAATTCCAGGATCACTTTGATTTTACTCCACATCTGGAGATGCCACAAACCCACATTTTCCTCCACAGCCCCTCATGGAAATAGTTGGAATGTGGACTCCCCAAATCCTCCTTTTGCTGCTGCCTCAGGATCTCAGTTCTTTTTTAAACTGTTCTTTGCAATGCAAATAAGAGGGAAAATATTGGTTTGGAGCTGGGGATTGGGCTGCTCTGGGAGCTGCTGCCACCGTGTCACGTTGGCATCTGGTTTGTAATGAAAAAAGAGATTTAATTATTACTGACTGAGCAAACAAATGCAGTGAATTGTCATCCCAGCAAGTCCTTTGCTGAGTATCCATTGATATCTTGGGAAGCTGAAATATCTTGTCTAACAAATGACTTGGAAGAGGAAAAGATTCCTTTTGCTTGAGTGTCTTCACATCCAAGCTGTTGTTTGAACGTGTGAAGTGTCTGTGCAGTTGGTTTGGGAAGAGCCAGGGATTCCAGATGGCTTCAGCCTGGATTTCCAAGTGCAAGGGAAAGGGGATTTGGGCTGTGTGTGGATATCAGGACCCTTGGGTGTGCAAAAATATTGTGTCAGGACTGTCAAAATCGTGAGGGGTGTGAGAAAAAAAGTGAGGAGACAAAGGAAAAGGGCTGGAAAACTCTGGCATTTGGATTTTGCACGTCTAGAATTGATATTTTTTAGCATTTTGCTGTAACCAGGAGCTTCCAGGATGTGGGAAGGGTTGGGGAAATAATTGTGGCTGAAGTCTTTATGGAAGACTTTATTTTTTCACTTTATGAAAAAATTGTGGATATTCCTGGAATAAATCTGGGATATTCCAGATATAAACCTGGAAATGTCCAAGGCCAGGTAGGACAGAGCAACCTGTGGAAGGTGTTGGACTGGATGGTCTTTAAGTCCCTTCCAACCCCAACCATTCTGGGATTCTGTGATATTCCAGGTGGGAACCACGATGCAAACAAACAAAAAAACCTGGAAATCTCACAAGATGGGAAAAAAATGAAAGCAGGGAAAAATCTTTCCAGTAACAGAGGGGGAAACAACCATCCCCAGACTCAGGAGTGTAGGTGGGAGCTGCAGCCAGTCGTACAGATGGCACAGAGTCTCCCAAATTTTCCAGTTTGTCTCACAGGAGGAGGCACCAGGGAACTGTGGGGCTGCTGGGGGTGTTTGTTTTATTGCACTTGGGAGGGAAAGAGGCAGAAATTCAGGAATTGTAGTAAAAAACCCTCTAATTTCTAGCAGGGAGTTTGATTGGAAAGGGAATCCGTGTCTGGTTAATCTTTCTGGAGTGGCCCAAGGAATTCTGTAGTGAACTGATAAAGTAAATTGGAAATCTCTGGGCTGCAGGGCTGGAAATAAGGAGTAAAATTGGAGAGTTGTGTGTTTGTTTCAGGAGAGGCGAATGTTTGATAGCAATTAATTCAAGGAACACGATGAATTAAAAAAGGGAGGGGAAACAAACTCTAAAATGGGCCTGAGGAGAAGCTTCAAATCCATAAAGCTGGAGGCTCCAGTCCACTTGGGAGACAATCACAGAGTATTATGGGCTGTTGTTTATCTCAGTAAAAACCCAGGCTGAGTGTTGTGATCCAGGTCACACAGAGAGACCCCAAACCATTTCCTTCACCCCCACCCCATTTCATCATAAAATGATGAAATAAATGACGATAAAATGAAATAATAAATGTTTGGGTTGGAAGGACCTTAAAGCCCATCCAGTGCCACCCCAGCCATGGGCAGGGACACCTCCCACTGTCCCAGGTGGCTCCAACCTGGCCTTGGACACTTCCAGGGATNTGGATCCCAAAGCTGGATGCAGCTCTGCAGGGGGGTCTCACCTGAGCAGAGGGTCCCACTCCCCTCCCTTGACCTGCTGCTGCTGCTGGAGGTGCAGCCCAACAATTTAAATTCCCATTTTTCCTCCCCATTGGTGCTTTCCCACTGTTACAAAGGGCTGGAACCAAGCCCTGCCATCAAATATCAGATGCCTTTCTGTGGCACCTCTGAGTTTCCCAGGGATTGTGTGTTGGGAAAAGACAAATTGTGTGTTTGGAGGGAGCAGACTCTGCCGTGCCCAAGGCACAGGGTGCCCACCCTCCCTGTGGGCAGCACTGGGGGAGCTGCCCCACGTGGGAAGCCTCAATCCCAATGAGCCAGAGGTGCCAGTGCTTTCTGTGCTTTCTGTGGCCCCAGCTCCCCACGTTGCTGCTTTTAATGCCATTAAACCCCCTTGAATTCCACTTTTTATTTACCATTCCTAACTAGAGCTTAAATAAATGGAATTAATGGGGCTCTAATCTCGGACTGGGGTCTCCATGATGCTGCTGAAGTTTCCTGGGATTTGTTTGTGGGTGTTGGTTTTCCTGGGAAGGCTCTTTGGGTCCCTTTGGTGCTGGCACAAGTAGCACTTCTCAGCCATCCTTGACATCATTCCAACTGCACCTTCCCAGGCACCAGCTCCCAGTGGGATTCCTGGAGAGCAGGAATGTCCTGGGACATCACAGCAACACTGGCACAAGGGTGGCTTTGCCTCCCAGCTCGGGGTGGGTCACATTTTGGAGAAGGTGCCTCTCAGGAGGCTTTTTTGGGGCAAGGAAAGGCCTCCCGGGCTGTGCCGAGGGATTGGGATTCCTGCCTTGGGTTTGGGAATGTGGAGTGGAGCCTCCTCAGACCTCTCCAAAGTTTGGGATGCTCCAGGCATCAGTTCCAAGGGATTTGCAGCACAAAGGAGCCCCTCACAAGCAGCCCCACAGGCTGGGCTGTTCCTCCCCATCGCTCCCAAAACCCCCGGGAACTTTTGGGATGCTGAGCCTTTGGAGAAGGGCTGGATGAGCCTGGAGGCCGAGCCTGCCAGCCCTGCAGCCCCATCTCGCACGAGGTCAGTGATTCAGGCACACACTGGCAGCGTTTCCATGGTTTCTGGGATGTATTTTTTCCCTGCCCTCCGGGATTTTGTGCCAGGCAAAACAGACCTGAGCAGCATCTTGTGCTGCTCCTTCTGCATCCAGGATTTTCCAGCCAGGAGCCACAGCTGCTTTGGGTCAGGGGTCAGATGTCCCCCCTGTCCCCCCCCCAGCTCCAGCAGTTGCTCTCCAGCTGTGCAACCTCTGCATGAAGGAACCACATCCCTGGAGCCAGTGGTTTTCCAGCTGTGGAGAGGGACAAACAGCTCCTTCTGCATATTCCTGGGATTGGTGGGGGCTCTCCAGGAATCCAGGCCTGGTTTTCCCTACAAAAGGTGTGAAGGGAAGTGAAGGAGCAGCGCAGGCTGAGAACCCCCCTGGATCCTGCTGTGATCCCAGGGAAGGTTTGGATTTACATCCCAGGGAATCTGCAGGGTTTGAGCCACCAACGTTCCCCAGAGTTTGGGAAAAAGGGGAAAAAGACACTGGTTGGTGCATCTGTTTCTTTGTCAGCTTGTGGAATAATTATAAATGAGGGCAAACTAAAAAATGTAAATAGTCAAAATATGAATAATAGATATAAATTATAAATAATAGATATAAATATATAATTATAATTATATTGTGTTGTATAATATTATAATAAAATATGATAATATAATATAATTATAAATAACAGATATAAATTAAAAGTAATAAAGAATATAGATAACAGAAAT
>WEIV01024740.1:180526-197641 GCA_013390005.1 Calyptomena viridis
CCCTCCCAGTGGTGATTTGGTGATGTCCATCCCTCCCAGTTGGTGATTTGGTGATGTCCATCCCTGTGGTGATTTGGGGATGTCCATCCCTCCCAGTTGGTGATTTGGTGATGTCCATACTTTCTTTTTTTCCAAACTTTAAAGATTCCCATGGATTGGAGGTCTGCTCCTGCCTCAGTTTATTTTCCTCAAGGAACCCAAAACTTCCTGGGTTTTCTTTCAGAAAAGGAAGAACAGGACTGGGATTTGTGCTTCCCTGAATTCCTGTTCTGAATTCCCACTGCTACAAGTGGAAGCAGTGACTCGTGTGCTGGCTCATGTTTCAAGAGAAGCAAAGCCTGTAAAGGCAAATTTATACCTGTGCAATGGGGTAAAAACATCCCCAGCTTCCAACTTCAGCAATTCTGGGAAGCTCAGAAATGAATTAGAAGCTTTTTGTTCAACTCCTGGTACGGTTTACAAAGATTGCCTCAAGTTTATTTTGCTTTTTTTTTTACATTTAAGTGATTAGAATCCATTTTTTAAATAAAAAAAATGAAAATCAGGTAACATTTTGGTCCAGCCCAGGGGTGTTTCTGTTCAATCCCAGAGAAGTATAAAGAGTGGCCAAACCATCCTGCCTGTGGGATTTATGTGGAAGTTTGGCTTTACCAGGCAGCAATAATTAGGCAAAGGAGTAGAAACCTCCCCAAACCCCAAGGACAGGGTTGTTTCCTCCTTCTGAATGTCCAAACTTGCTGGTTTGGTGCCAGGAAATTCTGATCTCAGCTCAACCCCCCAAAAGCAGCCTGACCTTTAGGAGGCTGGTTGGTGTCACCTAAAGAGAGGCACAAAATGTGCTTTGTCTTGGACCTTTTCCTGATGAGAGCAGGAATCCATTCAATTAACCAGCATTCCCAGGGAGAAAAGGTCAATGTGATTTCCACCTCCCACCACCCCCTGGCAACTGGAGCATCCCCAAAATCAGGCAGCCACTAAAAATGGGTGTTTTCCTGAGCACATGGCACTGCTCAAAGGGTTTGTCATTAAAGTTGTCACACATCCCAAAGGCTCCTGTTTGTAGGGAATTGCTCTCCAGAGCCTCTGGATGTTGTTGTGGATCTGGAGAGAGCCAAGGGAGCTGTTGAAAAAGCTGGTTTTCCTCCTTTGTGATGGAGCAGGTGTTGTCCATGTGTCCAGGGATTCCTCAGGAGCTGCTCCAGCCTTGGATTGATCCAAGGATTGTTGGTGGCCATCCAACACAACTTGGGAATGAAGGGATTTGGTGAAGGGGGAGATCTCAGCTTGGTATTAAAACCAAATAATTGGTTGTTTTTAACAGGGGGAATGTTTATTTGCAGCCAGTCTTTACACTTTGAGATTTCTGGGTCCAAAAGTGGGGATTTTTTAGCCATCAGCAGCATCTCAACAGCTCTGGCAGCTGGTGGGGGAACCTGGGCCTGAAACCTGGGGGGGTTTATAAGGAATTCCCTCACCAGGGAAGTCAGCACCCCCTGTGTTTGTCCTCCAGCCCCTCTGGTTCCCAGAGGAGCTCCAAGGGAATCAGCACATCCTGCAGTGTCCTCTAGGTCCAGTCTGGGCTGGGTTGGCACCTAGGGGTCCAAAATGTAGAAAAATCCAATTTGTTTGCTGCAGGTGTCTCCTCTCCTCCTGCCCCAGCACCCAGTATGTCCCAGTATGGACACGTCTGGGCAGAGCAGTTACTGGGAAACACGGCTGGGAAAACTGCTCCAATTCCTGAGCTCCTGCTTGGGAATCCCAGGGGGTTTTAGGCTGGAAGGGACCATAAAGCCCATCCAGTGCCGCCCCTGCCATGGGCAGGGACCCCTCCCACTGTCCCAGGTGGATCCAACCTGGCCTTGGACACTTCCAGGGATGGAGCAGCCACAGCTTCTCTGGGAATTCCAGCCCAGCCCCTCCCCACCCTCCCAGGGAACAATCCCTTCCCAATATCCCATCTCCCCCTCTGGCAGTGGGAAGCCATTCCCTGTGTCCTGTCCCTCCAGCCCTTGTCCCAAGTCCCTCTCCAGCTCTCCTGGAGCCCCTTTAGGCTCTGGAAGGGGCTCCAAGCTCTCCCTGGATCCTTCCCTTCTCCAGGTGACCATTCCCAGCTCTCCCAGCCTCCTCCAGAGCAGAGGGGCTCCAGCCCATCTCCCTGGGCTCCTCTGGACTCTCTCCAGCAGCTCCAGGTCCTGCTGCTGTTGGAAGCAGCTCTGCAGGTGGAATCTCACCAGAGTCTCACCCTCCCTGATCTGGGAATTCCACCCCGGACACAGTTGGTTTCTGGGCTGTGGGAAGGTGTGGGAGCTCTGTGCCAGCCAGGATGATCCAGAGGGAATGATGTGACCAGCACAGCCACAAAGTGTTGTTCAACTAAAGGTTTTAAACACATATCAAAAATCCTTTATGGGCTGTAAATGCTTCAAAAGCTTTTCTTTTTAAAAAATAAATTAAAAAAATAAAAGCCTTAAATTCAGGGAATGTTCATTTAAGGCAAAACTAAAGGAATGCAAACTCAGAGCTGGCTTTGGGAGATCTGGCAGAGCAGAGATAAGCCAACAAGAATGGACACATTGCTGTTACAAAGCGATTCCACGGAGCATCCAAATTCCATATGATTTCCTGCTGCAGCTCTCAGAAGCTTTCCCCAGCTTTTGGGGAGCTGGTGTGTCTGTGAAATGCCCAGAGCTGAATGATGAGCCCTCAAAATGGCAAAAATCCATGTGGTGGGAAAGAAAAATGGGAAAAAGCTTGTGCTGACCCACCTTGTGGCCAGGGGGTCACACGGGGCTCACAGGGTTTGGGGGCTGCCTTTGCACAGGGGTTGGCAAACAGCAGCTTTTTGGCACTGGTTTTCCTGAGCACTGGGAGGGAGCTGCCAGTGCCTGTGGTGAGGTTTTGGGGAGCTCTGTGGTTGCACTGGTGTGATCTGGGAATAACCCAGGTCATCCCCCAGTCTGGTCCTGCTCCTTCCCAGAGTGTCTTTGGTTCCTGCTGGAACAAGCAGAGCTCAGAGCACGTTACTGAACCTCAGGGAGGGACCAGAGACTTCGTGGCTGGAAAGGGCTTTGAAGATAAAAGTCTTTTGCAGGAGCTAATTAAATTTAATTGTATTAATCTCTTTGGCTCAGGGATCAGCATTATCATCATTTTGCTCCAGCTTTGTCCAGCTCTGGTTGGTGTCTGAGACCTCCCAGGCTCTTCCCAAATCCCTGTACTGGGGATCATGTTGGAGGGGTTTTCCCCTCCTGTAGATGCTCTGAAAGTGTTTCTAATCTGCTGTGAAGGAGGAAATAATCTGAGGGAACAAATAGTCTGAGAGAACAAATAATCCATTTTGAGGGGACAAATATTATGCTCTGAGAGAGCAAATAATCTGCTCTAGGGGGTCAAATAATCTGAGGGAACAAATCATTTGCTCTGAAGGAACAAATAATCTGCTCTGAGAGGACAAATAATCTGAGGGACCAAATTACCTGCTCTGAGGGAACAAATAATCTGAGGGACCAAATTACCTGCTCTGAGGGAACAAATAATCTGAGGGAACAAATAATCTGCTCTGAGGGAACAAATAATCTTCTCCTGGGGAACAAATAATCTGCTCTGTAGGGACAAATAATCTGCTCTTGGGGAACAAATAATCTGAGGGAATAAATATTCTGGTCTGAAGGAACAAATTATCTCTGAGGGAAAAAATAATATGAGGGAACAAATAATCTGCTCTGAGGGAACAAATAATGTTTTTCCTGAGATATGGAGCAAATAAAGTGTCTGACCAGAGATAATTGAGGACTTTGTGAAGGAAATCCAGAACCCCAGTGCCCAGACAATGTAGGAGCTGCTCCTGCAGCCCTTGGTGGCTGTTCCTCATCTCATTTCATCACCACATTTTCATTGCTGTGGTTCTTTCCTGGCTTGTCCACAAGCCAAAGCAGCCAACATTCCATGTTGGATTGTGCTTCCTCCCGGGAATACAAAGTGCTCAAGGATCACAGGTGGCAAAGAGCATCCAGGGGTGTCTGCAGAGCAGGTGAAGGTGTGTCAGCAGAGCTGGGGGAGTTTAAAAAATGGTTTGGATGAATTATTATGAATTATTCTGCCTTTCTGGAGGTTAAAAGCAGGGCAGGAAGGAGTCAGGGGCAGAGTGTTTGTTCCCTAAATCCGTGGTGGTTGGATGGGGGGGAGGAAAGATGGGAAGGGAGAGAACTGGAGTGTTGGGAGCTCATTCTGAGCTGTGCTGCTGTCAGAGCTCCAGGTGTTGCAAGGACACCGTGGTGGCACTGCCTGGGGACACCTGCAGCAGTGCTGGCCTTCACCTGGTGTGCTGAAACTGTCCAGCTTTGGGAAGGGCTAAACTGGGAAAGGAGTTTAGAGGGATGAAGGGAAAACCCTGATGAGCCAGCTTTGGGAAGGAGTAAATTGGGGAAGGAGTAAATTGGGGAAGGGGTTTAGAGAGATGAAGGGAAAACCCTGATAAGGCTCCAGCTTTGGGAAGGAGTAAATTGGGGAAGTAGTTTAGAGGGATGAAGGGAAAACCCTCATGGGGGTCCAGCTTTGGGAAGGAATAAATTGGGGAAGGGGCAAATTGGGGAAGGGGTTTAGAGAGATGAAGGGAAAACCCTGATAAGGCTCCAGCTTTGGGAAGGACTAAGTTGGGGAAGGAGTAAATTGGAGAAGGGGTTTAGAGGGGTGAAGGGAAAACCCTGATGAGGCTCCAGCTTTGGGAAGGACCAGGTTGGGAAGGAAGGGAGGGCCAAGCCGTGGTGGGCAGGTGGAGGGTGGGTGGATTTGGGTGGTGGGAGGGCACTGCAGGAAGCCCTGGACACGTGTCCAGGTGTCCTCTGCTGTCCCTGGAGCCTGGAGTGGAGGGAGGGAACCTGCCCTTCACTGGGGGCTTTAGGGACAGGTCCTTGATGTCCCTGGGGGGGCTGGCACTGCCAGGGGGTGGGAGCTTGGGTTTGTGGCCTCACCAGGTCCCTTGGTGGCCGTGGGGACCCTGCCAGGAGCTGGCCCTGCAGGGACATGTGTTGTGATGCCACTGGTGACCTGGTGCCACCTCAGCATCTCCCTCCTGCTCTTTGGGCCATTCCTGATCCTTTCCCCCTGTTGGGACGTGCCAGGTCATGGCTGTGGCCTGGGCTGGGGACTGTCCTGCCCTGTGAGCCCCCAGAGCCACACAGCAATAAAAACTGGGCTGTTCCAGAGCAAACCCTCCCCTCCCTGGGCACAAACCCAAGGGTTTGGGGCTCTCTGGGATTACTCTTGGCACTCTGCCACCACCCAGGCTACCAAACACCCCGGGAAAGCTGCAGGAAAAGGTCTGTGCCTGTGTTTTGGTGGTGGATTTTAATATTTGTGTTGTGGTTATTACTTCTGCTGCTATTTAAGGGGAGGCTTGTAAAGAAGCAGAGAAGGAAGTGCCATCTGTGGCGTTTGGCCGAGTGACAAACGCTACTACAGCGAGGTGTTCCTCGGGTATTCTGGGGACTGGGAGCAGGGGAGAAGGGAACTGGTTGCCAGTGCACTTCTCCCAAGTGTTTTTGTGCAGAAAAGGCTCTTTTCTGCCAGTGGAAGGTCGGGGGCAGGAAAGCAGAAGAGGAGTGTTTGGAGTGGGGGTGTGGAAGAGGTTCCTGCTGTTGAACATCCCTGTTCATCCCAAAACGTGCTGGGCACTGCAGACAGCAGTCCTTGTGCTTAGGGGGAAAGGCCAAAGATGGCACAGGATCACAGGATCAGGGAATTGTGCAGGTTGGAAAAGCCATTCCCAGCAGTGCCAAGGCCACCACTGACCCATGTCCCCAAGTGCCACATCCACAGGGATTTTAAATCCCCCAGGAGTGGGGACTACACCACTGCCCAGGAAGAGATTTGCCCAAATATCCAACCTAAACCTCACAATCAGAGGCCGTTTCCTCTTGCACAGAATTCCAGCAGGTTCCGCCCTGGACCAGCTCTGTTTTCCCTGGGATCTGTTCACCTTTGATCCAGGAGACCTTCAGCTCCCTTGGAAGTCTCATTTCCAGGCAGGGATCCCATTTCCCCCCCGTTCTGAGCTCCATGGTGCTGTGCCCCCAGTGATGGTGTTTCCCACAGCCAAAATCCTCCCCAAACTCATTTATTTGTGACACTTCAGCTCCTGCCCCAGAATCAGAATCCTGTCCAGGCTGCTGGTCCCAGTTCCTCCTCCCTCACCCAGAGTGTTCCATCACCAGCCTCTCCTTCCATGCCCTGCAGGTCCCAGGGATGGGATTCCCTCTAATTCCACATCACAAGGGATAGCAGAGCCAGCCCTGGAGGGAAAAAATGGCAAAATCCCCGTTTGTTTCAGTGTTGTCCTTCCTGAGCTGCATTTCTCACGCTCCCAGCTCTTATCCCAGCATGTTCCCAAGGGAAAAATTGACACATTTTAACATTCCACAGCAGTTTGTTGTACTCCATCCCAGGAGCCAGGAACGATTCATCTTCAGTGTCTCCTCTGCCCTTCAGAGCAGAGAGTTGTTGGTGTAACAGCAGCAAAGGCCTCACAGGCCCGTTGTGTGATGTTACCAGGGCTCCCATAAATATTGCAATTATAAACCAGATAATTAAGCCTTTTTGCTGTGATCCAAGTTGATGCTGAACTGGTGAAAGCTGCAAACTCATAAAAACAGGCACATTTGTATCCCTGGCTCCTGGTTCCATCCCACACCTCTGTGGCCAGGGATGGGCTGGGACAGGACCAAGGTTTGGGGGCTGCATTTGGTCCTATTGCTGCCCCAGGGTGGGATGTGGACATGCAGGAGCCTGAGGGGTCCCGGGATTGTCTCCCTAAGGATGCTGAGTGGATCCCATGGGAAGGGGAGCAAGGCAAGGACTGAGTGTTCCAGAGGCAAAGCCTTTCCAGCTGGGGGTCTGTAAAACATAACAATGCAGATCTTTGGGACCAGGTGGGACTGGGGAGTTGTGGGAGCCTTGGCATCTTCAGAACCCCTTTTCCATCCCAACAAGTGGAGCTGGAAGCTGTGGAGGTTCCCAGAGGGCTCCTTCCACCCACTCACCTGGGGCAGAGCTGGACATGGATGGAGCGACCTGATGGGGCTGAAGGTGTCCCTGCTCATCCCCCAGGGCTTGGGATGGATTTCTCTGAGAAGCTGTGGCTCCCCAGTCCCTGGAAGTGTCCAAGGGCAGGGCTTGGATCACCCTGGGATAGAGGAAGGTGTCCCTGCCCATGGGAGGTGGAACGAGATGAGCTTTAAGGTCCTTTCCCACCCAAACCATCCCGGGATTCTGGATTCCATGCCCCTCATGGTCTGGTCCCCACGTGGCTCCCTGATGTTTCCCTTCCTGGAGCCCAGCAGGACCATGGGGGAGCTGAGCCAGGGGCATGGAGGGCCCAGCCTGGAGGGAGCTGTGGGGCTCTGCCTGAGCCTTTCCTGCCAAAACCCCTTTGGGCTTTGAAAGGACAACACTTCTCCTTGAAGCCCAGGATTGTCCAGGTAACATTCCCTTTCTCCATGGCCATGGATTGTTGTCTCCAGGCCTTTTGATTCCCAGATGAATCAGCCTCAGCTCACGGAATGCCAGACTGGGAGATTTTGGGGAGTTAAGGTGGATTTTGCAGGAGGGCCAGAGGGAGGGAAATGGTTTGGCCATCTCCAAGTCCAGGGGTTACCATGGGGATTATCCAGCCCATTCTCTGGGGGCTGCTGGACTTATTGAGATGAAAAATCACTTTCTAGTGAGTAATGGAGGAGTGGGGACGTGGCTCCACTCGAGCTTTCAGTGCTTGGTCATCACCCAAATCCACCTTCTGGGTGACAACACACACAAAGAAATGGGCCCTGCCAGGCCAGGGGCTCCAGGAGAGTCCTGGCACTGGAATTCCAGCTGAAATCCCATCCCCAGGCCTGGAGAGCAGAGCCTGAGGGATGGAGGCAGGGAAAGGAACACACCAAAAGCTGCTGGGATGGGAAGAGGAGTGGGAAACCTGGGATTTGGGAGGAGTCCAACACAGCTTGGGTTGTGCCTCGTCTGGCAGGGGGAAGGCTCTGAATCCTCCCAGGGAAACACCAGAGGGAACAAAACATTTCCACAGACTGGAAAAATATTGGGGGGAAAAAAGAAAAATCCAAAGTGGAACAGGGTGCCCAGAAAAGCTGTGGNGAGGGGTGGAGGCAGGGAAAGGAACACACCAAAAGCTGCTGGGATGGGAAGAGGAGTGGGAAACCTGGGATTTGGGAGGAGTCCAACACAGCTTGGGTTGTGCCTCGTCTGGCAGGGGGAAGGCTCTGAATCCTCCCAGGGAAACACCAGAGGGAACAAAACATTTCCACAGACTGGAAAAATATTGGGGGGGAAAAAGAAAAGATCCAAAGTGGCACAGGGTGCCCAGAGAAGCTGTGGCTGCTCCATCCCTGGAAGGGTCCAAGGCCAGGTTGGAACAACCTGGGGTAGTGGAAATGTCCCTGCCCATGGCAGGGATGAGCTTTAAGGTCCCTTCCATCCCAAACCATTCCAGGATTCCTTGAAAAAGGGTTTGGTTTTGGTGTGTGGCTGATGGGGNGGAAAAAGAAAAGATCCAAAGTGGCACAGGGTGCCCAGAGAAGCTGTGGCTGCTCCATCCCTGGAAGGGTCCAAGGCCAGGTTGGAACAACCTGGGGTAGTGGAAATGTCCCTGCCCATGGCAGGGATGAGCTTTAAGGTCCCTTCCATCCCAAACCATTCCAGGATTCCTTGAAAAAGGGTTTGGTTTTGGTGTGTGGCTGATGGGGGTGGGGGAGATTCCTTAGAAGGTTTCCAGGTTTTCTGGGATTGGAAGAGCAGGAGGGACCCTGGGGGAGCACCATGTCCTGTGACCACCCACTCCCTGCCCTGGGAACCCGAATTCTGAAAAATGGCTCTAAAATGGGGTATCATTGGAACCAACAAACAGGGAATGAAAACTCTCCACTCCCCAAACCCACAGAGCTTTAATTTTTCTTCTCTTAAGGTTTAAAATCCACTTGGCTGCTTGGGGTAAAAAAGGATAATTGGGGAGTTTTCTAAGGAAACCTGGAAAAAGTTTTTCATGTGGAAATGTGTGGAAAACCATAGATCTCTCTCAAATATCCCCTATCCCAGCTGCTGAAGCCTTACTTTGGATGCAGAAGCAGGATTTGCACCCCTTGTCCCGGGTCAGAGCAGGGCAGTGGGGTTTCTTACCTTTTTTTCCATTTTTTTCCCACCTCCCACCTGTTGATTTCAGGTCTGTCTTGGTCCTTACTGGACAAGACCTTGAAATCTCAGGGAATTCCATGAGCAGCAGCATTTCCTGATGTGGCTGACAGGGATTATTTCCCTCTCCCACAGACCAGCTCTTCCCTGGCATTTTGTGATCACAAACCACGTCTGCAGCTTGTCCTGTTCCATTACAATGAATGTTTCCTTAGTTGTGAGTTCCCCAAGTGCTCTGCAATCCCATCACTCCAAACAAATGGGGAATGGGAATTAAATCCATGTAACCAGAGGTGTCAGAGCAGCTCGGGCAGGGCAGGGAGTCCAGGCTGTGCCAGGTGGTGCCAACCTCTCCTCACACATCCTGGCACCAGCAGTGAGATGATTTAATTGCACTCTCACTCCAAAGCTTTCCCCATCCAGACTTTGCCTTCCAAAAGGATGCAGAAGCCCTGGACTGGGCTCTGGAAGCTGAGCTGGCTGCATGGATTTGTGCTCCAGCCTCCAGCAAAGTGTCCTGGGACACGACCAGGGGGTAATAAATAGTTGTAAGAGGTTGTTGCTCGTTGGGAGGGGGAAGCAGGAGCTTGGCTTGGGAGGGAATTCTTGTGCTTGGAGGAGAAAGGGCCAGTGGGAGCTAATCCTGGGGAGCTGGGGATCTGGGATCCCACTTAGGATGGTGACCCTCCACCTTGGGGTCACCTCTCTCTCCTGTCCCACATCCTTCCCGTGGGACCCCCATTCCCAGGGAGGTGGCAGGATACAGAGGGGCTTCCCGGGGGGCAGCAGTGCCCAGAGCTGGGGGGTCCCCCTGGCACCTCTTTGGCCCTTTGCTTGGAGAAGCTGTGCCCAGGCAGCCAGAGGGGGCATCTCCCAGGGGGCTGTGGCTGCCCCAGTGTCACACCAGGTTGGATGGAGCTCTGAGCAACCTGGGACAGTGGGAGGTGTCCCTGCCCATGGCAGGGGTGGCACTGGATGGGCTTTAAGGTCCCTCCCAGCCCAAACCATCCTGGCATTCTGTGATTATACTCTGACCTGCTCCATTCACTCCTTATCTTTAGATATTTTCCAGACCAGTTTTGCTGCTCCATTTTCCCAGTTCCAAGCAGGAATCCAAAGGATTGCTGCCTTTTAGACAAATTATTTTTGTGTGCTTGAGTTACTTGACCTTTTTTTCTCCAATTCCCAACTTTCCTTCCAACTGCTCAACCCATTGCCTTTCCCAGCTGGTTGGTCCATGTTAGTCCAAGTTTTCCCTTGGGCCTCCAAGCCTTCTTGGTACCATCCATCCCTCCTTCCCTCCCTNAAAGGACCCAAAGCAGTGCCAGGACCCCTCCTTGACCCTGAGAAACCTTCCATCCAAATCCTCCACCAGCCAAAATTAGCAGCAGCTCTTCCACCCTTTAATATTTCAGGATGTTCTGGGGGAAGCGGCGGCTCCTGGAGGGGGAGGGATGGGCAGGAGCAGCTTTAAAACCTTATTTTTGTTTCTTTGGAATCATTGCTGTCCCTGTGGTGCTCAGGGGAAGGGCAGCAGATGGGTGGCCCAGGGGGGCTGGCACCCCCAGCTCGGGATGCTGGGAACATTCCTCCCCTCCAGAGGGAATATCTCTTCCTTCCTCACCTTGTGGTTCTGGCAGCAGCTCCAGGGATGGAGGAGATCCCGGGGTGCCTCCTGATTTTTTGGCTATCCTCCTTCACTGCTACACGTGATTCCCAAAGGATGCTGAGGTGGGAAGGGAGTTTATATCCTATATTTTCTATAAGCAGCAGAACCTGGCAGAAGCAGCCCTGGAAAGCAGCTTAGGAGACACTTGTTTCCCCACTTTAATGATTAAAACTTAATGGCAGAGAAGCAAGGAGCTGAAATATTTATTTGCTGGCTCCTGGTATTCCAGCAAAACCTCTTTCCCAGCCCTGGGAGTCCTGCTGCTTCCTCCTGCCCCCTATATTATGTAAGAAGCTTTTTAATAGTATACATTGAGACATATGGCCCCTCAGATTTAGTATGCAAATGCAATATGCTCAACTAAAAATAGCAGCTCTGCTTAATGTGGTTTGTTATAACACCTTCTGTTCCTGGGTGAGTGATGGATCTGCAGAGCTGGGAGGGAGCAGGGAGAAAACTCCACTCCAGGCTTGTCTCTGTGGTGGAGAACCTCAGGCATGTCCCATCCATCCCCACACCCCAGGGATTAAGTGGAAGAGACCCAAATAAATCCTTAGTGGGAGGTTAAATGTGGAATTGCTGTAGGAAAGCTTTGGGTCCCAGCCTGGGGTGGGTGTTGCTTTACATCCACTGGCATTAGTTTGTGTTTGGGGTTTATATCCTGGATCCTTATCCCAGTTTATGCTGTAGGAGTCAGAGAATCATGGAATGGTTTGGGTTGGAAGGGATCTTAAAGGCCCTTCCATTCCACACCCTTCCATGGGCAGGGACCCCTTCCAGCACACACAGGGAATTCCAGATGAACACATCAGCTCTGTGCCCTCATCCCATGGGATTAGACATGATTAGACAGATTTTCCTGTGGCTTTTCCAGCCTTTGGACCGTGGGAAGAGAGAGAAGGACACGAGGTCCATCCCTGCCCTTCCCAATGTCCCTCTCAGTCTCCCTCTCTCAGGCTCTGCTGGCAAAAGGCCTTTTCCCTTCTCTCTTCCCACCATTCCCTTCCCGCTGAAGGGAAGAGAAACTACAACTGAGGTGTCATTTCGTGGTGACACGGGGTGACATTGGTGTCCCTGTGCCCCTGGTGAGGGGGGTGAGGAGCCCCCCCTGCTCCTGCCTCTGCCCCCAAGCTGGGCTGGCTGTGCTTCCACACACAGGGAGAGGAGGTTTTCCAAGTGTTCTTGCATTAAAAAATTATTCTTGCATTAAAAAAAAAGGGGGGAAAGGGAAAAAAAGCAGCCTGTGGAACACTGGGTGAATCCCAGGAGAAGAAAGGCAGGGATTGATTCTCCACTGCCTTGCTTGTCTGCAGCACAAGCTGGTGGCTTTTCCTGCTGGCAGCTCTTTGGAGTGTGGGGATTTGGGGTTTGTTTTCCCCAAATAAATGGTTACCCTGCCCCACAGACATGAGTGGAGTTTGTCACACACATTTCTGTGCTGCTCTTCCACCCTCCATCCCCATCCAGGCCTCCCATATCCATGAGAAGTCACTGCTGGGAAGGAGCCACATGTGCCTGGGTGTGCAGCCCCTGGGAATGTTTGGGACATCTCAGATCACTTCCCACCTCCAAGAAAGAGGAGTTGGTCCATCAGGAAACTCTTCTTTTTCCCATTATCCCCACACTGGTTATTCCCAGGACCAGTGGAACAGGAAGCTCCTGTTGCTGGTTGTACCTTGAAGCAGCAACATTTGATTCCACAGCCATAGGAAAAGGTTTGGAGAGAGGCTGGATAACCTGGATCAGTTCCTTGGCTCTGGAAAGGGAATGCTTGTATTTTCCAGTGGCTCTTGGATGTGCTTCCCTGATCCCTTTAACTTCCCTGCTTTAACTTTGGAGCTGCTTTAACTCAGTGCAGGGAAATCACAACACCTTGGATGTGACTCATCCTCCTGTAGCATCTCCCTGGGATGGGGGAATCCCTCTGGAGAAGCCTGGAGCTGGGCACAGGCCTTGCCTGGAGCTTGTGCAGCTGCTGTCAGGAGCAGGGAATTCTGCAGGGACCCTGGGGTGTCACCACAGCATCCATGAGATCCCGGGAAGGAGCAAAGACAACATTCCTTGGTGTGCTCCGGGGCTGGAAAGGGGAACACCTTGGAGGTGCCTTTGGATTCCCAGCACAAAGGTGAAGGGTCTGTCCTCGGGATTCAGGGGCTGGGTGCTCTCTGTCAGCCCTGTCTGGATAAACTCTGGATTGTGGGACTTCCCACCCTATCAGCCCCATCCCAAATGTCCTCCTGGAAAGCCGTCAGGGGCTTTTCCCTCTTCCACAAGAAGGGCTTTTCTCCAGCCAGTTTGGGACCATTTTCCACTCCAGGATCAATTTATCCCCATTCCCTCAGGCCAGCACTGGCCTTTCCCTGCACTCAGGAGCAGATGGATCCCTCCAGGGATGAGAAGAGCCCATGAAGTGCCCCCCACTCCCCTGACCACCCTCTCTGATGACTTTGGTACATTTAGTTCAGAATCATGGAATTGGTGAGGTTGGAAAAGCCCTTCAAAATCATCAGATCCAACTGTTCCCCCCACCACTGTGGTCCCCACTAAACCACAGCCTCAAGTGCCACATCCATGTGTTTTTTGAACACCTCCAGGAATGGTGACTCCACTTCCCTGGGAAGCTGTGCCAGGGTTTGACAACCTTTTCCATGAAGAAATTTTCCCTAATATCCAACCCATACCTCCCCTGGCACGTTTTGAGACTGTTCTCTCTCATCCCATCCCTCATTCCCTGGGAGCAGAGCCCGACATCCCCCAGCTCCATCCTCCTGTCAGGGAATGGAGAGAATTCCAGGTCCCCCTGAGCCTCCTTTTCTCCTCCTTTTCTCCTCCTTTTCTCCATGTCACCTCAAATGCAGGTGAGCAGCAGGGCTGGGACTGCACAGCCCCACTGGGATTCCCATTCCCATTCCTGCTGTATCCAAGTGGGACACACCAACTTTTCCCTGGCAGCTGCCAGGAGCCGGTGGTAAACATCTCATCCCTGGGGAAATTCCAGTGGTAGACATCTCATTTTTATCCCTGGGGAAATTCCTGGTCTCTGATTGCTCCCAGAGCACAGCCTGCAACAGGAGCATCCACAGCATAAATCGGGATAAATTTTCCCTGGGAAAGCTGCATCCCCTCTACTGGGATCAAACCTCCCAAAGTTTGTTGGGAACAACCTCATCCCCATTCCCAGACAACTTTAAGTGCAGCAAAGCACCCCCCTGCCATGGAAATGGGAGCACACACAGGGGAGAGAAACTGGTTTTACTGGTGTTGAACTGGTTTCTTCCCAACTACACACTTTTGCCTGGTAGCCTTGCAGGTCCTGCTTTCTTACAGCTACGTTTCCATGGCAATTCGATTTTTTTTTTCCCCATCTCTAAATCTTAGTCGAGGTAAAATGTGACTGTTAGGGGTTGGTTTAGGATTTCTGCCCAGATCCCGTGGGGTTGAAGGAGCAGGTGATGTTCCCAAGGATCCTCTGGATCCCTGCAGCTCCTGCTGGTGTGAGGAGCCCAACGTGCTCAGGAGCTGCTGAGCTCCAGGCTCGGGCCCTGCTGGGTTATCCAGGGACACACAGGCAGCTCCCACGTGCTCAGCTGGATGGGAGGGATGTGGGAGGGATTTGGGGAATCGCTGGGAGCAGGGAGGTGGCTGCACACCCAGCTCAGGATGCTCCACCCTGTCCCGGGAATTCCGGCCCTTCCCAGGGGGCCGGTGGGGCATCCCTGGCTCTGTGTGTGTTGTTTCCATGGTGACAGTGAGCCAAGGATGCTGGAAAAGCCAGGCGGGAACCTCCACATCCCAGTGTCTTCTGGGCTGCCAGGAGCCTTCCTTCCCGAGGGAAACAGGGAACAGGGGGGTCAGCGTGGATGTGGTGGAGCTGGGACAGGCAGGGACATCTGGGCTTCCCTCCACAAGTGCTGCCCAGGCCCCTTGGGGACACTTGGGGACACTGTCCCTGCCTGGGCCCCGTGCTGCAGGGGAGGCCCTGGTGACTCTTCCGCCCTGATGGGATAATTGGGACATTGCTCCCATTTCCCAGGGGGAAAACTGAGGCCAAGGAGAATGGGGAGATCCCAGAATTCCTCCTCTTTGCAGGAGAAGGCTCAGTACCCAAAATAAAGCTTCAGGCCACCTTCTAATCCAGGTGGGAATCAGCTGAGGAAAATCCCATCCACCTTTCTCAGGTCTCTGTGGGACCTGCTTTGGCTCTGTCCAAGCAGGAGCATCTTCCATGGAACTTCCAGAGGCAACTCCAGCTAAAAACATGACTCTTCTTTTCCCAATAAATTAGTGCCAAGCACAGCTTCAGATGTTAATTGCCAGGGAGAAGTGGATCTGTTTAGACATAACGAGGCAGGGGGAGAGGGAAGCTCTGTGCCTTTGGCAGCATTTTTATTTTAATTGCGGCTTCTTGCACATTCAAAGGATGAACTTTGTCACCCACAGCCGAGTGCACAGTCAGCTGGAGCTTTGGGAAGATTTTGCAAGGGATGCTCCAAGCAGAAAACCTTGGCAAAGTCCTGGAAAGCCAACACCAGGGATGGAAAGCTGAGCTTTGTGCCCATAAAACACTCTGCAGCCAGTTTGAGGCAGATGCTGAATTAATCCCCAGTTTAATTAACGCTGTTCTAATCCTTCAGTGAAAAGAGCAGCCCAGGATTTGGTGGGAAACACTGTCCTGTGCACACCAATACATGTTAATGTGGTCAAAAATGCACTCGTTGAGGAGTTTTTCGCTCTATTCCCAACGTGGGATGGACTGAAAAATGAATTTACAGGCTCTGGGAAGTGGTGATGAATGAAGGTCTTTCCCCCCACCCTCATAAAATGAGGTTAAAAACTCCAAGCTCCAAACCAACCCCAAGCGATTGGAGTTTATTTTTAGTCTCTCTGCCATCTGAGCCAATCCAGGGGGATTCAGGGGCCTTTTTCCCCGCGGTGATTCCAAGGAATGGGATGCAGGGAATAGCAGAGGCAGCGTGGGCTGCTGCTCAGCCCCGGGGCTGCGGGAGGAGCCATTCAAATGATGCTAAAACCGCCCAAATTAGCAACCCCTTGGCTGGGAGGTGGCTCTGGGGACATCGACAGCCCCGGGTCACCTCTCCAGGCTCAGGGTGACAGGCAGGGGTTGAACCTGAGCCCTTTGGGGTTTGCTTTTCCCAAGGAGATTCATCTAAAAGCTTTTAAAAGGCTTTTTTGTGCTCCAGGGTCCTGTGAAACCTTCTTTTGCTACATTTCCAGCAAATATTTCACCCCACTCCTGCTCCTCAGCCCCATCACAAGCTTGGAAATATTTCTGGAGCAGCTGCAGAGTCCTGGTCCAGGCAGATTTCAGCACAAGGGGTTGTAGGTGGGCTTTTTGTTTTTAGTGTGGAAAGCAGTTATTTTGCAGAAAATGAATTTTTTAGGAGAAGTGACACTGTTTCCAAGCCAGTTCAGTGTTTGTATTTCATCCTCACCTGTGTTTCGTGCAGGAAAAACAAGGAATTGTGCCTGGGTTTGGCAGCTCTCCTGAAAAACTGCTGTTTGGTTTGTTCTCCTTGTTGTTATTGCTGATGAAAACCAAAAACTGTGTGTTTTAAACCCAGAGTTGGGGAAGAAAATGCCCTTTCCCCTCCCTTTGTGAGAGAACAACACGCCAGGATTTCCTGTTTAAAAACCCTTTTGTTTTTTAGTCTCTCCTGGAGCTTTGCAGGTTGTGTTTGGTTTGGTTGATGTGGCTGTACAGGGATTTACCTATGGATGGAGCTGGATATGGGAAATATATGGAATTAAGTCAGGGCTGAGCAGACCTGGGGCAGAAATGGGCAGAACAATTTGGGATGGAAAACGTTTTGCTGAAATAATTCCCGTTGCCCAACAAATCCGACTAAATTGGAGCTTTGTGGGCTGATTTGTCAGGTAATTACTGAGGGAACATATGGAATCTCCTCTGGAGTGCTGGAAAGGGATCAACAGCAGGCAGAGCCATGGGAAGGGATGGGATTGGGGGGATTGGGGGAATAACAGGATCCAAATTGGAACTGGAGGAGTTGGGGGTGGTTTGGTCTGTGCTCCCCCAGGGGCTGGAGAATTGGGAAGAGTTGGGATGAGGATGGATGGGGACCTTGTGCACTGCCAGGGATTGGGGAAAGCTGCTGGAGCCTCCCTGGGGTGGAGGGAAGGGAAGGTTTGGGAAGGGAAGGGAAGGTTTGGGAAGGGAAGGTTTGGGAAGGTTTGGGAAGGTTTGGGAAGGTTTGGGAAGGTTTGGGAAGGTTTGG
>WEIV01024740.1:202010-229527 GCA_013390005.1 Calyptomena viridis
TTTCTCCTGAACCAAAGACCAGCAAGAAAGTAGATGCCACCTCCAGTTTTGTGTAGCTGGAGAATCCCTGAGTTGCTTGTGGCAGGGAATGTGAGCCCCTGGGATGGGCAGGGAGCAGGAGGCTGTTGGACAGGAGTGATCTGTGCTGAGGCCCAGCTGTGCTCTGCTCTCAGCAAATCCTGCTGGGGGTTTCCTTCCCCAATTCCCAGGAGCCTGTTGGTCCTGGTGGAGCATTCCCACCCGCTCATCTCCTGCTCTGGAGCAGCATGGATAGAATTTTCCATGGAAGTGGACACCATCCCACCCCCACAGCCCGTTAACTCCCCCTTCTTGTTCCAGAGGAGACAACGTTTGAGGCTGGAGTCAAAGTCCAGATCCACAGCCAGTCCGAGCCCCCCTTTGTCCAGGAGCTGGGCTTTGGGGTGGCCCCTGGATTCCAGACCTTCGTGGCCACCCAGGAGCAAAGGGTAAGTCCTAAATTCCATTTCCACCCCAAAATCCCTGCAGTGGCTCCAGAGGTGTCTTCACCATCAGCAGCTGATTTTATGCCTGGCTTGGGATGAGGGCAGCTTTTCCAGCCTTATTGCAGCACCCTGCCCACAATCCTTGGAATTTCAGCCCCACAAAGGCCTCCATCCCATGGAATTTCCCTGCCTTGCTCTTCCCTGCTTGTAGCTCAGCCGTGGCAGCTGCTCCATGTGGCGGGTCCCATCCAGCCCAAGTTCTTTGCCAAAACGCTCTCCCACTCCAGGGATGTGGAAGGAGACAAGAGGAGAGTGTTCCATAATGTGGAGCAGCGTTTCAGGTGCCACCAAACAGGCACATTATTTATCCCAAACTGTGCTGGGATGTCCCTGGGTCGGGAGGCAGCAGTGAGGCATTGTCATGGTGGGATGGGGTGGGATGGGATGGGATGGGATGGGATGGGATGGGATGGGATGGGATGGGATGGGATGGGATGTAGCAGCATCAAACCCAGATCCTCATCAGGCACATGGAAAGTTGGCCAGTGGAATAATTCCACCCCCCAGCTCGGCCCCAGTGCTTCCATCCCAGCTCTCCTGCCTCACTCCCTTCATTTTCCTCCCTGCTCCTGCATCCCCCCTCCAACAAGACATAGATGGAGGTGAGGAAAGGGAACACGAGCTGTTGGAGGGTTTGCTCTGATGAAATCCATGGAGATTGTTCAGCCCAGAGCGTGGCAAGGTGGCCACCAAATCCATCCCTCAGGCAGCTCCCCGTGGCCACCAGGAACCCGGAGAACCTCTTTTCCTGCTCCCCTTTGTTGGTGTGTGATTCTCCAGGACATCAGGGACACTTTGGGCTCCAGGTGGGAGAGAGCCAGGTGGAAACTTCCCAGTTAAATCCGGGAAATGCCTCGCTGGTGCCAGTTTGTGTGGTGGGATCTCTGGAGGGTGGAGGGAATGAGCAGCTTAGTGGCCACTCAGGGCTCTGCTCCAGGGTGTAACACCTGAGGCAGAGGGTTCTTCAGGGGCTGAGGCAGCAGCTGCTGGAGCCCAGAGCAGGAATGGGTTGGAAAACCCATCCTGGGCATTTTTCATGGCACAGACCCTTCCGTGTGTGCCCAGGGTCACCCGGCTCCACAGGGCACCCAGCAGCCTTTGGCATGGCTTCACTGGGAGGGAAAGGGTCTGGGAGGGTTCCACAGTAGTAGTAATAGTCATTAATTAGCATCAGAACTGCTGCCAGTGATTAGCAGGCATTGAATGCCACTCTGGGGAGTGGCAGTGCTGGGTCATCCCTGTGCACACCCAGCTCACAGCAAGGTTTTTCTGGATACAGCCCTGGGATTAGGGCCAGATATTCCCTAAAATTGCCAGGAGTAGCTCTTCCCACAGCGGGTGGAGGCACTGGGTTGCCCCAGGAATGACAAAGGTGACAGAGGAAGGTGTTGGGGCAGAGGATCCCATTGGGATCTTGCATTTCCATCCACATAAAAGTGGTTTTGAGCTGCAGCAGAAGCAGCACCCCCTCAGTGAGACCCTTTGGGTCTGGAGAGAAGCCAAGGTGGGGATGCCAAGGCTGGATCAGGGGATGGATCAGGGTGGGTGTTTGTGGTGTCAGCTGATGCTCAGAGAGTTTGGCAGCAGCTCCTCCAGTCAAACCCACCTGGCAGCTCCAGTAATGGGAAAGATTTGTCTTCCTTACACACCCTGCCTTCAGCAGGGCTTGGGAGCTGGAGCCTGCAGGGAGGATCTCAAGGACTTTGTTAAGACAGAAAGAGGGGAAATGCTGGAGGCTTTGAGGCAGCTGCTGTAAATCTGCCCCACCACTGCAGCATTAACTGTTTCATTAGTTCTGGTAGAAAATTAGAATTCCTCTCAGAGGGACAGCAACTGAGAGAGAGGGAAAAGTCCCCAGCCCTCCCCAGATCCCTCCTTCCAGGCAGAAGATGACAAGATAAATGATTTAGGGGGACTTTTACCTCAGGTGTGTCTCTCCTTCTGCAGGTTTTGCCAGAGTTTTGGTGCTGGGAGAGGGAAGGGCACATTCCTGATTGGGGCCAGGGGGTCTGGAACTGGCTTAAAATTATGCTCCAAAGTCTTTTCCCAGGAGAACTGGAGGGATCTTCACAATCAGCTCCCCAGGCATTGCTGCCTGCCCTGATCCCTCTGCATAAAGTCATTTCTTAACCTAATTACAACCATAAACTACCTCCTTTAATTACCCCTCAGCCTAATCACCCACCTTCTCAAACCCTCGATGCACATCTTTTATTCAAACCCCTGATTTCATCTGCTTTTTCCTTCTAAATCTCAACATCTGAGACAGGCACGTGCTGCTCCTCCAATAAACCAGAGGAAAAGCTGGAAAAGCCCATGAACTTCACCCAGGGGACCCAGCCCAGCCAGTTATTGGGGTCCTAAAACATGTGTTTCACACCATGAAACATAAAAGAAATGATCCTCCAGCTGGAAAAGAACAGAAATAAAGATAAAGAGAAGGTCGTTCCCCAGCTCCCTGGCACTTCAAAGCACTTTTCCCAGGGATAAAAAAATAGGTGTGGAATTGGGCAGACTTGCCTTGGAGTGGTGGTGGGACAGATTTGGGGGTTTAGGGGGTTATTCATGGCTGGGTTAGGGGCTCATGGCTTTATTTCTGCCTCCTTAACTATTCCCTTGGCCATGCCCAGATCTATCCCTTCTTTCCCCATCCCAGTCTGGAAATAAGAGTATTTTCAGGGCTTTGCTGCCTGATTTCCTGCCTTTCCAGGTGTGCAGCTGTGAGCACAATCAAGGGCTTTGCCTCTCAGTCCCAGGGTGAGAAATCCTGGGATAAATCTTTACACCAGAGCTTTCCAAAAGCCCCTTGTCAAAAGCCAGCTCTGGCTCTGGGGTGGTGCATGATCTCATTAAATCTCCTTTTTAAATCAGCTGCCAGGCGGAAAAAAAAGGAACCAAATCAGCTTTTCTCCTCCTCCTGCAGTGGCTGAGCCCTGTGATTCCCACAGAGAGACACTTTTAAGCTACATTTCCCAGTTTGGGAGCTGCATCCTTAATGCAGGAATGATGTCCTGCCGGGCTGCACTGAGGGATCCCGAGAGGAGCTTCCCACGTGGCTGGGTTGGGAATGCTGAGCCAGCAAAAGGAATCCTGCAAAGGCAATGCCAGCAGGAGCTTCTCCATGAAATGTGGTGGATGGGTTTTGTAGGACAAGCTGGTCATTTGCTGGGGACTTGTGGGCAAAGGATTTTCCTCACTGAGAGGACTGGGATTGTTCAGCTCTGGAGTGACCTCAGTGTGGCCTTGCAGGACCTGAAGGGGCTCCAAGAAATATGGAGAGGGGTCTGAAGGGACAGGACGAGGAGGAATGGCTTTAAATGGACAGAAAGGAGGTTTAGGTTGGATATTGGGAAGAAATCCTTCCCTGTGAGGGTGGGGAGGAGCTGGAATGGAATTCCCAGAGAAGCTGTGGCTGCCCCGTCCCTGGAAGTGTCCAAGGCCAGGTTGGAGCCACCTGGGATAGTGGGAGGTGTCCCTGCCCATGGCAGGGGTGGCACTGGATGGGCTTTAAGGTCCTTCCAACCCAAACCATTCTGGGATCCTCTGAAATCTCACACTGGAGTTTGGGGGAGCCAGGACTGAGCTCCCTAAAGCAGCTCAGGAGGCAGCACCTGATGGATGATCCCACTTAAAACAGGAGTATCTTGATGGAGGAGGGTGGAAAACATCCTCCCTGGGCTCCATTTCATCCCCCCTGCAGTGGCTGTGGAGGGAAAGGAGCTGGAATGTTTTCCATGGATGTGGGAGCCCAGAGCTCCCGGGCTTTGGGGTTTCCCCCCATTTCCCAGGGGGTGACCCGGCCCCAGTCCCTGCTCCCAGGGAGGGATGCTCAGGATGCAGGGCAGGGTTTCCATGGCGATTGCTGAGTGTAATGAATGAGGTTTGTTCCCTGATGAATGGGAGCTGTGCTGGAGCTGGCACAGGGCACGGGGTGCCCTCACCCTCCTCACGGGCCCTGGGGAGGGCAGGACCCCCCAGCAGGGCAGTGCCCTTCAGCTCCTGCTGCTCCTCACTCGGGACAGATCCCCCTCGGTTTTCCCCTTTCCTGGCTCTTCTGGAACAACCCCCTCCAGGCCTTGTGTTGTGCAATATCCCCCCGTTCCCTGCACCAAGGCAGGGATGGACCCACTGGAAATTATATTTTTAAAGGCTGATCCCATGGAGAAAGATCAATTTCTCCTGCCTTTGGCTCTGCTTTTCCTGGCTGGTTTTTGCTGCAGCTCCCATCCCTTTCCCATAAGGATTGGGAGCAGACAATGGTATTTCCCAAAGTGGCTGTTCCCTGGCACAGCACATTAGAGAAGATGAAAAGCACCCTGAAAACGGCAATTTCTGCCAACTTGGCAATAAAAATTTAAGAGGCTTCAATTAAGCAACAGGTTGGGAGATGGAGCAATATCATTTAATAGGGCTCTAGTGTGCCTTGGAGACTCATCCCCTCGTAACAATTCCATGGGACACGGAGCAGCAGCTCCCAGGAACTGCACCATCCAAAGTGTAATTACAGAGGCAGGGAAATGGCACTCAGGTCTGGCAGTGACTGCTCAGAAGCCCCTGTTTCCCCTCAGGGTGTGGGCAGTGGGATTTGATTTAGGAGCAATTAAATAACTCCGTTTCTCATGTTTAAGGGTGGGAGGCCCTGGCACAGGGTGCCCAGAAAAGCTGTGGCTGCCCCATCCCTGGAAGTGTCCAAGGCCAGGTTGGGATCCCTGGGATAGTGGGAGGTGTCCCTGCCCATGGCAGGGGTGACACTGGATTTTAAGATCCCTCCCAACCCAAACCATTCCATGGTTCTGTTTCCTAACCTTTGCTCAGAGCATCTTTTCCTCTCTACATTCTTACACCTCCTCCTGGAAAAACATTCACTCTCTGATTTCTTTCTGTTTCCCTCAATCCCACACACTCTCCCACTTTATTTCCTCCAGAATATCATTAAATTCTGAATTAATTCAACAATGAGCAGCCAAATGGACCAGTAGCAGTGGCCAAGCCCACGGAAACCTTCATTGCACAGGAGCAGTTGGAAGCAGGAGATGGAAGAAAATGTTGAGTTTGTAGAGGAGGGAAGGAGTTTTGGTTGGAAAACAGTGTTTGGGGTCAATCAGGGTGTTTGTAAAAGGATACAAAAGGAAATGGGTGTGGAGGGAAGTGATGGAAATGGGTGAAGGCCAGGAATGGGGTGTCTGAATGGGCAGGGAAGGTCAGGAGGGACATCAGGGCTGTGGGATAAGTAATGGTTTGGATGCTCCTGCTCACCCTTCACTGTCTCATGGGGATAACAGGATTTCATAAAAACATGGAAAGCTGAGGACAGAAGAACTTCAGAGTCCAACTCCCAGTGAGGGACCTCCAAACTGGGCACCTCTGCAGGAGTCTGGCCAGTGTGGTCCAACAAACAGGGCCAGGGGAGTCCAGAGGGAAAGGAGGGAACAAGGGGCTGACCAGGAGTGACAGGGCACAGTTTAGTGCAACAGGGCAGTGGTGGAATCCCCATCCCTGGAGGGATTTATAGCCATGTGGATGTGGCACTTGGGGACACTGTGGCCTTGGCAGTGCTGGTTGGACTTGATGATCTCAGAGGGCTTTTCCAACCTGAATGACTCTCTAATTCCATGATACTTTGAATTTAGGGCTGAGTTTGCACATGAGCCACAGTTACAGCTCGTTTAGGGGGGACAGAAGTGAGTTGTAGATGGTCAGTGCAGCAAATGCTGGCAGCAAACCTGGGATGAGCCTCAGAAGGGGCTGCCCGTGGCTTTTTGTGGATCTACAGGAGACTTCAGTATTGCTACTTGATTTGCAAAAGAATCAGGGACCCAGAGGATCCTGGAGCTCCAAAGAAACAGGGACCCAGAGGATCCTGCAGCCCTAAAATCTCATTTTCCTTCTGGTGCCCCCTCACCTCCAGCACCTGGGGACTCATGGAGTGTGTGACATCCCTGCTCACACACTCACACCTGAAGGGGGAGCAGAGGTTAGATGGGGGGTTAAACTCTTGTCCTTAAAGCCAGTTCCCGAGTTCTTGTGTGAAGGGAGCAAATGGGAAGGAACAGAGATGGAGAAGGCAAATAGGGAACTTCCAGCATCATTAACTGGGAGCCGGTGCCATCCAGCCGTGGGTGGGTTTTTCAGCATTTTACAAGTGCTGAAGATGCCTGGGCTTGAAATTCGATTAAGTGGATGCTATTTGATGTCTCATTAAAGGATGGAAGTGTTCTGGTGGTTGTTTCATTATGAGCAAACACAAACACTCCCAGGCTGGGGGTTGGCACGTTCAGGGAGGACTTTGCATCCCAGGTTTGGTGGCACCAGATGGGAATCCAGCCATGGAGGAGGCAGGAGAGGGGCTGGGAGGGAGCCCAGAGCTGAGTGAATGCTGGATTCATCCCCAAAGCTGGAATCATGGCACAGTCCAGCTGAAAATGGGGCAGGAAAAGGTTTTTTCTCCAGGGGGTGGTTGGGCACTGCCCAGGCTCCCCAGGGTTTGGGCACAGCCCCAAGGCTGCCAGAGCTCCAGGAGGGTTTGGCCAACACTCAGGGACAGGGTGGGATTGCTGGGGTGTCCTGGGCAGGGCCTGGGGTTGGACTGGATGATCCTTGGGGGTCTCTCCCAGCTCAGAATATTCTATGACTCCATGAAACTGCCCCAACCTCGTGCTGGTTTGGGCACAGCCCCAAGGCTGCCAGAGCTCCAGGAGGGTTTGGCCAACACTCAGGGACAGGGTGGGATTGTTGGGTGTCCTGGGCAGGGCCTGGGGTTGGACTGGATGGTCCTTGGGGGTCTCTCCCAGCTCAGAATATTCTATGACTCCATGAAACTGCCCCAACCTCGTGCTGGAAAATCTGTGCTGCATTTCCACATTTCCTTGTTAAATAAATCTAAACGTGCAGAAAACACAGACATCCCTTCAGATGGATTTCGGGCTGCAGGCAGAGGCTGCCACTTCCCAGGAGGCTCCGTGCCAGGGAAAGGGCAGAGGAGAGGGATGTGCTGATCATCCCCATCACCACGACCTCCTTCCCTCCACCTTTGCCAAGAGCAGCTCCTCTTTTCCTCTCATTTTGGCCAAGTAAGATCCATCCTGCTCTCAAGGAGACAAGTCCATTTGTTCCTTTCAGCACTGGCCAGTTGGTAACTGATTGTTGGACTCCCTGAGAGTTGGGATCAGGAGGGTTTAAAAAGCATTTAAGTCATTAATGAGTTATTACCCATTGCAAAAGTGCCAGGACATGAGTTTGTCAGCCCAAATTAGAGGCTGAGGTTGGATTTCTGAGAGCAGGAGACAGGGAGGTGCCCTTGGAAAGCTGAGCACAGTTAGATTCTGCAGGAAGAGAGGGCAGGAATTGTCCCTGCTGCCTTTACCCTGCCTTGCCTTCTGCTTTTATGTGGTTTTTCCCCTCTTTGATGGCAGCAGAGCAGGTTGGAGGGGAGCAGCTCAGCTTCCTCAGGCACTTTCTGCTGGTCCAGCACTGGATCCCTCCCACCAACCCCAAATTAAAATCTTTGGGAAGAAAGGAAAAGGATTCTCCCAAGAGGAGGAGACTCTGTGTGACTCCAGGGAAGGGGAGTCAAATCCATGAGTGTCTCTCCCAGGAATGTTGTTTACATGGCTGTGATCTCTGGGATTGCTCCTGTTTCCTCATTCCTTGTCCTGCTTTTCCCGGCATTCCAGTGGCTTCAGTACCATGGACAGGAAATTCAGGTGTCAAATGTCTGAAATTAGTTGAGATGTAAAGGCTTTGCCTGGGGTTTCAGCCCTGTTTTGGTGAGGAAGGGGTTAAAGGAAGCTCTTGGGGATGGATTCACCATTCCTTTAACGCAGGGACTCCCGTGCCAGGGCAGGAGCAGGGATGGGGCTGGTCTGGCACGGGGAGAAGCCATAGGGATTGGAGGGAACAAACTTGGGATCCTGCAGGGCAGGAATTCCTGGGGAAGAGTTTGGCCCCTTGGTTTGAGCCTTTCACTGCAGCATTTGGTGGGTAAAACCATTCCCAGCCCTGGGGCTGGAGAGTGTCATCTTCCAAGGGCAGGGAATGGCTTCCCACTGCCAGAGGTTAGATGGGATATTGGGAAGAGATTCTTCCCTAGGAGGGTGGTGATGGGCTGGGATGGAATTTCCAGAGAAGCTGTGGCTGCCCCATCCCTGGAAGTGTCCAAGGCCAGCTTGGATCCCTGGGACAGTGGGAGGTGTCCCTCCCCATGGCAGGGGTGGCACTGGATGGGCTTTAAGGTCCTTCCAACCCAAACCATTCCATGATTCCATGAAGTACCAGCGATTCTGAGAGAGGGGGGAGAGCAAAAGTCTTGGCACGTGGCAGGAGGGATGTGCTGCACCTATTCCTTCGTGTTTGGGAAGCCAGAGAAAAGTGAACAATTCCCAGAATCCCAGAACACCCTGAGTTGGGAGGGACCCACCAGAATCATCGACTCCAACTCCTGGCCCTGCCCAGGAGCCCCCAAAATCACAAGTGATTTGCAGTTGTGCAGTTGTAGAGAGCAATAAGGGCCCTCCCGAGCCTCCTTTTTCCCAAATTCTCAAGTCCCTCATCCGACAGTGCAACTGGGAGAGTCTGTGTGTGTCCAGGCAGCAAATCCCTGAGGAATGCCACCCTGCTGGAGATCCCAGTGCAAACCAGCTTTGCCTTGTACTACAGGGATTGTGTGGTGCTGGCTACAAAACTGACCTGTTCATGAATTTGCATTGATTAGGCTCTAATTAATCATTCAGCCCATGCCCCTCCTGGGGATGCTGTGCCAGTCCACGAGGCCGTGGCTGGAATCCAGCCCTGGCTGAGGGAGAACGTGTGGAAGCTGAAGATCTGCTCCCAACTCCATCATTTCCTGATCCCATCGCCGACACTCAGGCTGAAATTTAAAGGCCTTCAAAGATTTGTGTGGGGCTGTGCTTGGAAAGGAGCTGATACCATCTGAGCCCACAATTATTTATTCTCCTTTATCACACAACGTGCAACATATGGGCCCCTTTCTGCGCCGCCGATGACTAAACGGTGGCATCTGCTGCTCTATTATATCACAAGTGTAAAGCAAATGAGAAAAGATCCCTTCAAACAGCTCTTTGTTACTGTCACAAACAGGCTCTGGCTGTTGCCAGTCCAAGGGGCTGCTTTGCTGACTTGCAGGACCGTCTCGTTCCGTGTTTCTCAAAGGATTCTGGAGTGCTGGAATGCTGGTTTTTTGCCTTTCATGCCCCAGCTGGTGCCTGCAGATGGGATCCCACATCACCTGCTGCATCTTCACACCTGACAGGGACATTGTCTGCTCCTCAGGTGGCACCTGCTGAGCAGAGAAGGGTGTGGAGCCGAGCAGCTCTTGTTGCTGTTGCTTTGCAAAGCAGCTTGAGCTTTGAATTGAGGATTGAAGCTTTGAATTGAGCTTGAGATTTGAATTGAGCGTGGATTGAGGCAGGTTTGGGGAATGCCAGAGCTCGTAGAATCATTGAAGACCGTCATGGAATAAGACCTCCAAGATCATCAAGTCCACCCTTGATGTGATCCCGCTGTGCCCAATAAACCACGTCACAAAGTGCCACTTGTTCTTTGAACACCTGCAGGGATGGTGACCCCCCCACTGCCCTGGGCAGCCCCTTCCAATTCCTGAGCACCCTTTCCTTGAAGAAGTTTTCCCAATATCCAACCTGAATATCCAATATCCAACCTGAACTTCCCCTGGCTCAGTTTGAGGCTGTTTCCTCTCATCCCATCACTTGTTCCCTGGGAGCAAAGCCTGACCCCCCTCAGCTCCCCCCTCCTGTCAGGGATTGGGAGGGACAATAAGGTCCCTCCTGAAGCTCCTTTTCTCCCATGTCCCTCAGCCCAGGCACCCACAGATCTGCTGGGGCTGAACATCAACTGCAGAGTTTTCTGTCTCACTGGCACCTG
Source organism: Calyptomena viridis (assembly GCA_013390005.1). Classification (NCBI taxonomy): domain Eukaryota; kingdom Metazoa; phylum Chordata; class Aves; order Passeriformes; family Eurylaimidae; genus Calyptomena; species Calyptomena viridis. The sequence continues at coordinate 212,435 of WEIV01024740.1, forward strand.
AGGAATGATGTCCCATCCCTGGAAGTGCCCAAGGCCAGGTTGGACGGGGCTTGGAGCAGCCTGGGACAGTGGAAGGTGTCCCTGCCCATGTGGCACTGGATGAGCTTTAAGGTCCTTTCCAAGCCAAACCATTCCATGATTCCCTGCTCTGTTAGGGACTGGGAACAGCACGGTGCCCATAGGGGCAGCAAACAAAGTGCTGGAAGAAGCAAACCACTCTGGATTGCTGGATGGGAACTGGAATTGTCCCTAGGGAGGGAATTACTTGGTCTTGCCTGAGCTGGGAGCTTGTCCAGCCCCACAGGGCAGGATCACCCTTGGAAGCCTGGAATCTCCTCCAGACTCTCCTGTAGCTCCCAGGTTTGTGCTGCTCCAAGGCCTGTTCCACTCCCAGCTGTGCTCACACCAAGACCTGCTCATCCCAACCCCATCTTTTTCCTGCTGGCTGCAAATTAAGCCCATTATGTTTGTTTAACACCCGAGTGGTTCATAACTCAAAGCCATGGGGAGCTTTCCCAGCACCTCAGGCTGCTGCATGAGGTGAACATCTTCTCAAGGTGCTCTGGAGATCTGGACTCTGCTCCTGCAGTTCTTCAGGAACCCAGCAGCTCATGGATTTGTCAGTTACCCCAGCTCCATGCCTGAAGGATTCCTGAGCTTATTTATCCAGCAGGATCTGAAATGTGTCCCCACTTCATGGACCATCTTTCCTCCTCCCTTTCCCACACATCTCCAGAAGAAACCCACCCCAAGCCTTGCCACAGGTCCTGGGCTCCCAGTCCATCAACATGTGTTTACTTATTTATTTTAGGGCCGTGATTAATGTTACTACATTTGTTAAAGGAATGTTTTTGTTCTGCCAACGTGCTTTGCCAGCACAAAACGTTCTGTGTTTGGAGCAAAGCACAGCAAATTGGCCACTGCTTCCAAACACGAGGGAGGGGCTGGAGTTGCTATTTTCTGCTCTCCAGCAAGAGGAGTGCAGAGATAAAGAGAAACAGGGATGGCTGCCAGGCTGCAGACAGGAGAGGAATGAGGTAGATTTGGCTGTGGGGACCAGGGAGTTTTTCCTGCAGCTTGTTCTGGGCTCTTAGTGCAGGTTTTGGAGGGGTTTGGGGTGTCTTGGTGTTTTTAGGTAAAGCAGTAACAGCAGAGGGTTTGCATTGCACTGGAACTGGGCAAACAGGGAGAGGAAGATCCATTCCTCATCTTCATGGGTGCCAGGAGAGTGAGTAATGTGGGTGTAGGTGCACAGGGAGTGTGGATGTTTGGAGAAGGACATGATGGACTTGTCTGCCTTCAGCACCAGCCCAGCCTGAGTCCTTCCCATGGACTGCAGTTCTTCAGGAACTGCTCCAGGGGGGTCACTTTTCCACGGGGTCAGTCCTTCAGGCACAGGCTGCTCCAGCGTGGGGTCCCCCACAGGGTCAAATGTCCTGTCAGTGAACCTGCTCCAGCGTGGGCTCCTCTCTCCACGGGTCACAGGTCCCTGCCAGGAGCCTGTTGCAGCACGGGCTTCCCATGGGCTCACATCCTTATTCTCGAGCATCCCCCTCCTCCCCGGGCTGCAGGTGGATCTCTGCCCCCCGGTGGTGCTCCCTGGGCTGCAGGGGCACAGCTGCCTCACCAGGCTCTTCACCACGGGCTGCAGGGGAATCTCAGCTCCGGCCCCTGGAGCACCTCCTGCCCCTCCCTCTGCACTGACCTTGGGTCTGCAGAGCTGTTCCTCTTACAAGTTCTCACCCTCCTTGGCTGCAATTACATCTGTGCAATAACTTTTTTCCTCTTTACATATGTCATCCCAGAGCTGTTGCCATCCTTTCAGATTGGCTCAGACTTGGCCAGAAATGTCTGGCATTGGATCAATCGGACATGGGAGAAGATTCCAGCAGTTTCTCACAGAGGCCACCCTGTAGCCCCCTGCTCCCCCAAGCTGCCCAGAGGTGCCCAGTGTCCCCTGACAGCCCTCCTCCCTCTCTTGCAGCTCACGTACCTGCCTCCGCCGTGGGGTGAATGTCGCTCGTCGGAAATGGGCTTAGACTTCTTTCCCGTTTACAGCATCACGGCCTGCAGGATCGACTGCGAGACCCGCTACATCGTGGAGAACTGCAACTGCAGGATGGTGCACATGCCAGGTCAGCCCGGGGCCGGACACCCCCTGCCCCCCTGGCTCCTCAAGGGTTAAGGGGAGCCCAGCCCAGCTCTTTGGTGTGGGGTTCATCCCTTCGCTTACGGGTTGGTCCTCGTGGGTCCCGTCCAGCTCAGGATGTTCTGTGACTCTGAGCTGGGATTAAAGGAGGTGGGAATAATTTTCCCTAAGGAAGGGTGGATGTTAGGAGACTTTGGGAAATGACCTGAAATAAGAGCAAGGCGTGGCAGAGGGATTTGGGTTTGGTTTACTCTTGTAGAATCATTAATGTTGGAAAAGACCTCCAAGATCATCAAGTCCAACCTTATTTACAGCATCCCAGAATATTCCCAGTGGGAAGGGAGCCACAAGGATCATCAAGTCTTAAGTGAATGATCCATACAGGGGATTGAACCCTTGACCTTGGTGTAATTAGCTCCAAGTTTTAACCAACTGAGTTAATTATTTAGGCCCAGCTGACACCCCTGGGAGGTGTTTCCAGCAACCTCCTTGTTTTGCAAGGAAAGGCTCCCATGGGAGGTGGAGGTGGGGACCAGCCGGGGTTCCCTTGGCTAAAGGGAGGTCCCTGTGGTCCCCATGGATACCTGGTGGTCCCCACCTGATGGATGTGTCCTTTCCCTGCAGGGGATGCTCCCTTCTGTACCCCGGAGCAGTACAAGGAATGTGCAGAGCCTGCACTTGGTGAGTTCCAAGAGGAATCCACACGGCTGTCCCAGGCTGGAGGGAATTCCAGCAGCCTGAGTGGCAGGACCAGGGGGATCTGGAGCTACTGCAACCCTGAGATGGGTGTTGATGAGACCCAACTTGTGGGAAGGGCTGGATGCACCTGGCTTTACGTGGGGTGTGGGGCTCCATCAGCACAGAAAGCCTCGGGATAATGGGCACTCCAGGAGCACTTCCAGAGTTGGGGTTGGGATCAAGGAGCCCACACTAAATCTGGATTTGGGTGACTCAGTCACCAGGTGCTCCCTGAGCAGATGGTGGTGACAGAGTGTAGCCTCCAGCAAAAGGCCTCTCCAAGATGGTGAGAAGTGGGATGAAAGTGAGAGAAATGTCCAGGAATGAGCCCTTGGCTCCTGTCTGGGAGGCACAACCTCTGCTCCGTGTCCCTGACTCCATGAGCTCTGACCCTGGGCCCCTCTCCAGGTTTGCTTGCTGAGAAGGACAGCAATTACTGCATCTGCAGGACACCCTGCAACCTCACCAGGTACAACAAGGAGCTCTCCATGGTCAAGATCCCCAGCAAGACCTCGGCCAAGTACCTGGAGAAGAAGTTTAATAAGTCGGAAAAATACATCTCGTGAGTGTGGCCCAAACTGCTCTGTGACTTATGGGGGAGGGTCTGGAGAGCCCCATTAGCTAAACCCAATCCAGCACTAACACAGGAGGGTCCTCCAGGGAGGAGAAGGGTGAAACCCTGGAAGAGATGAGGGGGAGGTTGCTTTCTTCTCAGTAGAAGTGTTTCCAGACAGCCTGTGCTCCTTCCCTGGCCTTGTCCTCCTGAGCACACTCCATTCCCACCACAAGAAGTGCAAAAATTCCTCTTCCTCTGACAGGGAATTATCATTTATTCCATATCCTTTGTACTCTTGCTGTTATCATGGAATCCCAGAATGATTTGGGTTGGGAGGGACCTTAAAGCCCATCCAGTGCCACCCCTGCCCTGGGCAGGGACACCTCCCACTATCCCAGGTTGCTCCAACCTGGCCTTGGACACTCCCAGGGATGGGGCAGCCACAGCTTCTCTGGGCACCCTGTGCCAGGGCCTCCCCACCCTCCCAGGGAAGGATTATCATCAAAGCAAAGGGTGATCAGCAAAGTGAGATCCAGAGCTCAGATCCTGCGAAATCTTGGAGAAACATTTTCCAGATCCTCCCAAGGCTGCCAGAGCCCTGACAGTGCCCTGTGGTCTCATTCTCTGGGAGATCCAAGTGCTGTGGGTTGTTGAGGACCCCAGAGGGACAACAGTCAGGACAGGGAGGCGGAAAAAGCCCCAGAATCCCATTTTTTCCCCTTATCCCAAAGCACTGGTGGCAGCTGGGCTGACGCTGTTTTCCTCTTGCCACAGAGAGAATATTCTTGTGCTGGACATTTTTTTTGAAGCACTCAACTATGAGACAATTGAGCAGAAGAAAGCCTATGAAGTGGCAGCCTTACTTGGTAAGGGGGGTCAGGGGGAAATTTGGGGCCTGGGTAGAGGCTCTGCTGGGGTCCCTGTGTGTGGGGGGATACAGGGATGCTCTGAGTGGGGACTCAGCTCATGGAAAGTCCCAGCAAGGTCCCAACACCTTCCTGGCCAGCACGCTTTCAACCCCATCCCTTACTTCCCTTCCACCACCAGGCCATCCCAGGAGTGTCCCAGGGATTACATCCAGTCTGTGTCTCCATCCCTGCTGGCCAACCCTCATCATCTGGAAATCCCAGCCCCTGTGGGTGGTGGGTGCTCTCTGTGGTGCCCTCTGTGCTGGAAGGGCAGTGTGTGGAGGGGGACAGTTCAAACCATGTCCCCACCACCTCTTCCCAGTTCCAAACCATCTCCCCATCACCCCTTCCCAGTTCCAAACCATGTTCCCATCACCTCTTCCCAGTTCCAAACCACCTCTTCCCAGTTCCAAACCATGTCCCCACCACCCCTTCCCAGTTCCAAACCATGTCCCCACCACCTCTTCCCAGTTCCAAACCATGTCCCCACCACCTCTTCCCAGTTCCAAACCATGTTCCCACCACCTCTTCCCAGCCCCAAATCCATCCAGCCCAGCCAGGCCCCTGAGCTCTTCACCTTTGGCTGCTGCCCCTTTTTTTGCTGGAGAAGCTGCAGGAGATGTTGGGTTGTCCCCCCTCAAACTGGGTCAAGCTCTGTGGGTGCCAGATTTGGGTGCTTGGGACCTGCTGGGGGTGGAGGTGCCTTACAGCCCCCCGTGTGCCACCCCAAATCCCTGAATCCCTGCTGGGATGCAGGGAATGAGCAGCACCTTTGAAGCTGGAGCTGGACCAGACACCCCGGGGTGGGGACAGGGTCCCATTGGTCCCATTGGGCCCCCACGTCCCCCCACATGGGTGGCTCTGCCAGAATTACCTCCTGCACCCATTGTGGGCTCCTCAGGAATTCCAGCCTGGAAGAGGAGGTTGAAACCTCATTTTCCTGAGCTCACATGACCCTCATTCCCAGGGCTCTGGAGCTTTGGGCTCCTCTCCCCCAGCCCTGTTGAAGCAGCACTTTGCCCCCAAACACCTTTTTCCCTCTTTCCTCTCTCTCTCTGTCTCATGGACACCCACAAAGGCCCCTTTCCCCCCACCTTTGCTCTGGGGGAGCAACACAGCTGATCCATGGGGGGTTTGCAGCAACATCCATGAGATTTGTGTTCCCTGGAGTGTGGCAGAGCACCACAGCTCCTGTCAGCAGTTATGTCCCCAGCACATTCCTGGAAGTCTCCTCTCCCCGTGATTCCTTCTCCACAGCCCTTCCCCAGCCCTGGGAGACTCCAGCCTTGAGATGCTTCCCTAAAAAACCAGGCCACCTCCCTTTCCTCCCTCTGGCAGGTTTGGGTTTTTTCTCAGCTCTGGGGACATTACCTAATTCTTCTCCAGCATCTTTCTCCTTCCCCCACCCATTTTGGGAATTGGGCCTTGGGATTCCTGGGATGAAGCCTGCTGTCTGACTGGCAGATGGCTTCCCTGGATTCCAGAGTGTGGTTCTGCATCCTCAGCTGATGGCCTTGTTAGCAGGAAAAATGCTTTGGTGGCTGCCAACATCCTTCCTGGGATGCTGCCCATGGCACTGGAGCTCCTGGTGGGCATTTCCCCACTTTTTGGGGGTGGCAGCACCACAATCCTGGGGTTAGAGGAGGTGGGAATACCTTTCCCTAAGGAAACAAGGATACTGAGAGCCTTGGTGAAATTCCCTGGAACAGGAGCAAGACGTGGAAGGCAGACATGGCCTTGATTTCTCATTAAGACCTCCAAGATTATCGAGTCCAGCCTTGTTCAGCCCCAGCTGACACCTCTGGGGGGGTTTCCAGCATCACCCTCCTCGTTTTTCCAAGGAAAAGCCCCCGTGGCAGGAGCAGGGGGGGAGCAGCCGGGGTTCCCTGGGCTGGAGGGATGTCCCCCGGGTGCCTGGGGACACGGGTGGCTCTGGGAGCACTGAGGCCGTGCCCTTGTCTCTGCCAGGTGACATTGGAGGCCAGATGGGGCTGTTTATCGGTGCTAGCATCCTCACCATCCTCGAGCTCTTCGATTATATATACGAGGTAAGGCCCTGCCCCACCCCCTGCTCCCTTGCCAGGGGCTGCCTTTGCAGCCTGGACCCTCCAGCCCGTGGGGATCATCAGTTTTAATTAATAATCCTGGATAATTAATGCTCTGCAGGGCTGTGGGCCGTGGCTGTGCAGTGGGGGCAGGAGGTTCCTGCATCAGGAGCTGGCATGGAGCCTGGCACAGCCAGGAGCCCTTGGCACTAACGAGCTTTGCTTCTCTCTTGGGCTAATTAAGCACCTACTTGAGCAGGGAGATGAGGTTCTGTGACCCTCGTGTGACTCCTGTCCCCTTCCCCACCTGGGCTTCTCCCAGCAGCTCATCCTTATCCTCTTCCCATGGGATTGATTCCCCAGTGCCATCCCAGCCCTCAGGACCTTGGGATGGAAAACTCCCAGCCCCTGTTCAGTGCTCTCTGCAGCCCTGGAGAAAGGAGCTCAACCACAATTCCCTGGAGAGCAGGGAAGTTCTCCCCTTTTCAAAGGGAATTATTCCAGGAGCACAGAGAGGCTCCAGTGCTCCCTGCTGCCCTCCCTGCTGCCCTGCAGCTCCAGAGTCACCCCCCTGGCCTGAACCCCTTGTTCCTCAGCAAGTTCCCAACCTGGTGTCTCAGCCCAGGGCATGTCTCAGTGTTTCCCAGGGGATTTTACCTCTGCCCTTGCTAATCCTGTGCCTGTGGGAATTGTGCCTCCTCCAGTGCCCCTCAAGCACAAATTCCAGCTGCTCTCTTCACCCTCCTGCCATCTGCAGTTTTTCCATCCTGTTTTTTTCACCTAAAAAGGCCAAACAAACCCTCCCTGGATCATCCTCCCCACCGGCCCTTGATTTTCCTTCCCTGTGCCAGGGCCTCCCCACCCTCACAGCCAGGAATTCCTTCCCAATATCCCACCTAAACCTGCTTTCAGTTTAAAACCAGTCGAGGAGGATGCAAGTGCTTATGGAGACAGGCAGTTCCCAGCAAACTGGGCACATCCCAGCCCAAGGTCCTTTGTCCCTGTCCCTGGGAACGTTTCTTCTGCTAATTCCCCTCTAATTCTTGTTCCCTGGGGATTTCAAAGCCATGGATTTGGGGCCTTGCACCCAAAAATGCAATATTTTAGACCTGCCTAGTCCAGCTCTCTCATAACCCTGTCCCTGTATCATGATGAGACCAGGGATTTTTAATCCCATGGGAATCATCCATGGCTGTTGTATTAATGTGCTCCAATCCAGGGGGTCAAACAACCCCAGACATCTTCAAAAACCTCTTAATGTTATTAAAGTTGGGATCTTGGCTTTGTTTTTTAAGACAGCCCCTCCCCATCCCAGCCCCTCCTGGGAGCTCTCAGCATTGGTGGCATTATTTAGCAATAAAATATATTGGAAATGACAAGGATAAAGCTCCAAATGGCTTTGGAGAGCAAACAAAACCTGTGCCTCAGTTTATAGCTCAGGCTGAAGGCACAAATATTTCATTAAAATCACCTAGTCCCAGCTTTCTTGGGCTTCTTTTATAAGTAGCTGATAGGAAACCTCACAAAAGTTGGAGTTTTCTTCTCAGTTTTACTCCTTTACTTGAAATCTGCTCATAAACTTGTCAAATAGTTTCATTTTGCTCATTTTTTTTTTCATTTTTTCTGCTTGATTTTGGGGCAAACATGGATTAAGGCTCATCCTGGCTCCTTGGAAAAGCTCCCTGTGGAGAAGCACCAGAAGGTTCCCCCAGCTTGGCCCAGTGTGACCTTCATGGGCAGAGATTTCACCCACACCAGGCAGGGAGGAAAGGAATAAAATGTCTTAAAAAATGCCTGTTCTACAGTTGATCTGCTCAGGTTTCCCAGTGGGTTCAGCACATCCCAAACTCCTGTTTTCAGCCAAAGCCTTTGGAAACTCTGACATTGCCAAAAACACAGATACAACTGTTCTTTTCTGGTGGATGAGCCAAAAATGGGGGAAATATTGACCCTAAAAATGCTTTTTTTTGTATCATTCACTCAGCAAAATCCTCCTGGTGCTGCCCCAGGGCTCCTGAGGCTCCCAAATTCCCACCAACATCCCTAAATACCAGCCAGCATCCACCTCCCTTCCTTAGGAACTGACCCAATTTTTCATGTTTTCAGCTTCTCGGGTTTTTTTCCCTTTTCCCCCAGTGGATGTTTTCCAGAAAAACACTCACTTTTCAACCTTTCTGGGAATTCCCTTGAAATTTCCTTCCCAGCAGCAGCAGCTGCCACAGAAATCGAGTGGCTGTGAAGGGAAACAGGGCCCACAGAGCTGGGAGCTTTCACTAAAGCCCCAAAAGGATTTAAAAAATTTGAGTTTGGGGGAATTTTTTGGTCCATGTGAAGAATTTGGTTTTAACATGGGGTGGGTTTAATGTAGAAGCATGGAATGGTTTGGGGACTTAAGGATCATCCAGGGGACACCTCCCACTATCCCAGGTGGCTCCAGCCTGGCCTTGGACACTTCCAGGGAGGGAGCAGCCACAGCTTCTCTGGGAATTCCAGCCCAGCCCCTCCCCACCCTCCCCGGGAACACACCCTTCCCACTATCCCATCTCACCCTCTGGCAGTGGGAAGCCATTCCCTGTGTCCTGTCCTTCCAGCCCTTGTCCCAAGTCCCTCTCCAGCTCTCCTGGAGCCCCTTTAGGCTCTGCAAGGGGCTCCAAGCTCTCCCTGGATCCTTCCCTTCTCCAGGTGACCATTCCCACTGTCCCAGCCTCCTCCAGAGCAGAGGGGCTCCACCCTTGGAGCATTTCCCTGCCTCCTTCCCCATCACCTTTGGAGTGTATCCCCCAAACCCAGCCCATGCCCTGGGCCATGCCCCAGCCCCACTGGATGGGAATTCCCTGTGCTCCATGGAATCCATGGAATCCGTTCCTTCCCACCACAACCCAACCTCCCTCTTTTGCAGCTGATCAAGGAGAAGTTACTAGACCTACTCGGGAAGGAGGAAGATGAAGGGAGCCCTGATGAAAACGTGGTAAGGAACCCGTGGGAGGCAAAGGAGATCCCTCTGCGTGGGTCATTCCCAAAGGATTGACGGCCTGCGGAGATGGGGAGGGACAGGGACACAGGTTATCCCATGGGGCAGCCCTGGCATAACCCCGTGCCCTCTTGCCCACCCCCAGAGCACTTGTGATCCCATGCCAAACCATTCAGAAACCATCAGCCACACTGTGAACGTGCCACTCCAGGCCACCCTGGGAACGCTGGAGGAGATCGCCTGCTGACACTGCCCAACTGCTCCACAGCCCAACACCCAAGGAAGGAAAACTGCACAGGAAAGCAGGGACCCAGCTCAGGTTTGCAACGGGGGAAAACAGATAAATGATAAAAAAAAAAAAATATATATTTAAAAAATAAAAATAAAAAATGAAGAAAACCGCTATGCATTAAAATAATATAAATATATATATATTATATATATACTCTGCCAAAACCAAGCGAGAGGCGCCTTGGACTTGACTTGTGTTGTCCTTTCCTGTGGGGGGGTTTGTCTTCAAGATGTGAAGGCAGCAGCTCATTTTTGAACTGTCCAAACCAGAGACCAACCACCACGACCAAAACCAAAAGCGAAGGCCCGGCATCCCCCAAACTGCCAAATGCCCAAAGCACTTGCATGCCAGTTCTTTTTATGGCAACCCATTCCTGGCTGTCTTTCTAAGCTCTGTTCCTCTTTACAGTCTCTGATTTTCACTACAAGAAGGAACTCGCGGGCCCAGCCATCCCCTGAAATCACCATTACTAACGTCGTAGGCTGAAAATTAGAATAAAGAGACAAAAAGTCGCAGCTCTTGGATTCTTCTTCCGTTCTTGTCCTTCGTGTGAGTCTGTGATGAATGTTAAGCTAAGCCAGGCCCCCCAGGCCGGGCCGCCGCCGTCACCCCGAGGTGAGAATCCCTGGAAAGGGGCTCCCGGATCATCCCCCGGCTGCCGTGTCCTGCTGCTCCATCTGTGGGGTGGGGGGCACGGGGGGGGCTTTCTTTTAGGTTCGTTTTATTTTCTTTCTTTTTAATTTTTTTTTTAATTTTTTTTTAGTTTTCGATTTTGTTTGTTTTCCCGTGAATGGATTTCTGTGCTTTCTCCTCGTTCTCATGACTGATATTAAACTGGTCTTGTGGAAATGGCCAGGCTGTGTCATTTCTGCTCCACCCCAGCCTGCAGCCCTCCCTCGGGGCAGGACACCAGGCCCATCCCGGGAGCTCATCCCGTCCCTCATCCCTCTTTTTCCTGTTCCACCACGTCCTCAAACAGCTCCTGACGGGGGGTGGTGCCATGGCCGTGCTCAGCTGCATCCCTGGCTGCTCCAGGAAAAGGTGGGAGCTTTGGGATGTGGTGGGATCTCTGGGATGTAATGGGATCTCTCTGATATGGTGGGATCTCCAGGGTATGGTGGGATCTCTGGGATAAGGTGGGATCTCTAGGGTTTGGTGGGATCTCTGGGATAAGGTGGGATCTCTAGGGTTTGGTGGGATCTCTGGGATATGGTGGGATCTTTAGGATAGGCTGGGATCTCTAGGATATAATGGGATCTCAAGAGCATGGTGGGTTCATTAGGATATGGAGGGAATTCTAGGGCCTGGAGGGATCTCTAGGATATGGTGGGATCTCTAAAGTTTGGTGAGATCTCTGGGATATGGGGGGATCTCTGAAGTTTGGTGAGATCTCTGGGATATGGTGGGATCTCTAGGGAATGTGGGATCTCTAGGGCATGGTGGGGTCTCTAAGATATGGTGGATTCACTAGGATATGGTGGGATCTCCAGGGTATGGTGGGATCTGTAGGATATGCTGGATTCACTAGGATCTGGTGGGATCTCTAGGATCTGGTGGGATCTCTAGGATAAGGTGGGATCTCCAGGGCATGGTGGGATCCCTGTGATCCACATTTCCTCTGCTCTGTGCACTGTGGTTGGACTCTCCTTTATAACCACCAGGAGTTTAGAAAGGACTGGATTAAAATGAGTCATTTCTGTCCCATCAATTTCTCCACTTGGCAGTTTATTAAATCTCCATGAAGAGATTTTGTTGGAGTCCTTGCAACTCTGCTGAAGCTTGATGAGGTGGGACACCCCAGGATACCCAGGGGTGCTGGGAAGAGCTTTGCTAATTCCAGCTGTAGAAGAAAACCACTGGCACGGGGGGGATGGCACCAGCCTGGCACCTCTGGGGGCTCCTGACAGCACATCCTCCAAAGAGCTGCCTGAGGAGCTCATTCTGTGTTCCCAGCTTCCATTATCTCCCAAGACCTGGACACTGGGCACATTCATTATCCCTGGAGTGTCTCACATCCTGGGAAGTTCTCACCCCCAGAGCTGGGAAGCTGCCGAGCTCTGGCTCCCATTGCCAGCCTGGTCCCTGTATTCCCTTCTGGAGCAGTGGAGGGAATTTGTGCCAAGCCTGGCTCGAGGTGACACCTCACAAGATGTCCAGGGCAGCTGGGTGACCACCCTGGCCTGGGCTCCCAGTACACACTGCTCTGTCTGTCCCTTTTTCATGCTGGGAAGGGACGTGGCCTGTATCCATGGGGACTTTTGTGCTGTAGGAGCAGGAGTGTCTCCACCTCTGCTTGGGTTGGAATCCAAGGGTGAATGTGGGACTTTGCCCCCAAAAGGAGGTCCCTGCCAGAGGGGATGGGGGTGAGCAGTGACACACTGCCCTGGCAGGTAACTGGTACCACTGGGCAGCTCACACTGGAGGAGATGCCACCAAAGTGGGCATCAATCTCAGCTCCTGGGCTACTTTGGTGAGTTTGTGGGGCTGCTCTTTACTGAAAGAGGTGTTAGAAACCTCTGCTGGGAGGAAAGGCTGGGAAACTTGGGATTGTTCAGCCTGGAGAAGAGAAGCTTTGGGGTGACCTAATTATGGCCTTCCAGGACCTGAAGGGGCTCCAAGAAACATGGAGAGAGACTATTTCCAAGGACTTGAGTGCCAGGACAAGGGAGAATGGCTTCAAACTGCCAGAGAGTGGGTTAGATGGGATATTGGGAAGGAATTGTTCCCTGTGAGGGTGGGGAGGCCCTGGCACAGATTCCCAGAGAAGCTGTGGCTGCCCCATCCCTGGAAGTGTCCAAGGGCAGGTTGGAGCCATCTGGGACAGTGGAAGGTGTCCCTGCCCATGGCAGAGGTGGCACTGGATGGGCTTTAAGGTCCTTCCAACCCAAACCATTCTGGCATTCCCTGTGCTCCCAGAGCTGTCCCCATCCCCTGTGGACAGGCTGCTTGCAGATGTCAGGAAAGGTCCTGAAAGTGAAGAGCTCAAAGCTTGGCCTTTGACCCTGTTGGTGTCTGAGTTCAGGTGACCCCTGACCAGGCTGCCCTGGTCCCAAATTCCACCATCAGATGTCCACAAGTCTTTGTCTTCCCAAGGGATTCCCAACAAGAGTTTGGGCACATCTCTGCCCCAGGGTCACTCCTCCACTCTGGCTGGATGGTGTGTTTGACTGTCAGGCTCAGAGAGGTGGTTTAAAAACCAAAAAACTCCCTATTTCAATTTCTTATTAGACAGAACTGTGGTGTGATCTCCATGACTGGCAGGGAATGAATTATTGCCACTGGGTACAAAGGGTTTCTGCCAAGGAACTGGTGTCACAACTGCTTGGAATGTGTCACTCTGCCTGTGTTACCTGTCAGCTGCAAAGTTCATCACCTCCCAGTTCATCTGGAAGAAAGGGAGTGTTATCCCATGTTATCCCATGTCCTGGGATGGCCAAGGACTCTTCTGCCCACGCTCTGCACTAATAAAAGCACTAAAAACCAGCTGAGCTTTGAGGGGCTGCTCTGCCCAGTGTCACTGTCCCCTGTGCTGGCACTGCTGGGGCCACACCTCAACCTGGGCTTGGTTTTGGGCCCCTCAGGACAAGGACATGGAGGGGCTGGAGGGGGTCCAGGGAAGGGAATGGAGCTGGGAAAGGGCTGGAGCCCCAGAAGCAGCTGAGGGAGCTGGGGGGGCGCAGCCTGGAGAAAAGGAGGCTCAGGGGGCACCTGGAATTCTCTGCAATCCCTGCCAGGAGGGGGGAGCCAGGTGGGATCAGGCTCTGCTCCCAGGGAACAAGGGATGGGAGGAGAGGGAACGGCCTCAGGCTGGGCCAGGGGAGGGGCAGGTTGGATATTGGGAAAATTCCTTCCTGGAAAGGCTTGTCCAGCCCTGGCACAGCTGCCCAGGGTGCTGCCCATCCCTGGGGGGATTTAACAGCATGTGGAGGTGGCACTTGGGGACATGGGACATGGCCTTGGCAGTGCTGGGTTATTTTTTCACATCCTGCTCGTGCCCCTGGATGAGAAATTTCCCAGCAACTCTCCCAGTGCCACCACACTCTGGAGCTGCAGAGCCCAGGTCTGGGAGAAAAGTCCCACCCCAGCCTTGAAAAGCTCTTTCCAGCTCAGAGCTGTGTCTTCCAGCCCTCCAAAGTCACAAACCCCCTTGCACAGAAACCTCTGGGTGTTTCAGATGTCAAAAGAAATGAGATCTAAGTTCTACAGGCTGTGGAATGTGTTTTGTTTTACAGCTGCTGGGGGAAAATAAAAACACAGATCAAAACAAAAATTAAACTGACCAAAACCTCCACTTGCACCTCCTGATCCTCCCATGGATCTCCTGATGTTCTCATCCAATTCCCGATGTTCTCATCCAATTCCTGATGTTCTCATCCACTTCCTGGTGTTCTCACCCTCATTCTGATGCTCTTTCCCACCTCCTGATTCTCTCACATCCCCTTTCCTGACATCCCAGTGATCAAATATTCACGTGTTTGAGCTCTGGATCAAACGAAGAGAAAATTCCTGAGAAGGTGCTTCATCCATGAGGATTTACACACTTTGGTCACCAGACAGGAGCCCTTCCACACCTGGAAGTGATTCAAAGCTGGATATTTTTCCATGTTCACCCCTCATCTGTATCCCCAGAACAACACCCAGGACCAAACCTTCCCCAAAACCCCGAGATTACCTTAAACAATCAGGAGATTTGCCTCTAAAAAAAGCAATAATCCAAAGTGGGTGTTGTTTTCTCTTCCTGTTCCTCCCACTTTCCGAGTGAGAAAGGTGACATTCACTTCACAGTTTCGAAGGCTCAGGAGGGAGCCTGGAAACCTGCAAAGAAAACTGTGATTCTCACACAAATCCTCTGCTCCCACCCACCCTCAGCGACAGGAGCTGCTGAGAGCAGGGGATGCTCCAAAGGCTTGGCAGCATTGTCCCTAAAATCCATGGCATGCCATCCTGGAGGAGTTTCCTCAACTCCACAACCACCCTCCTGCCTCTCCTGGACCTCCTGTGCTCACCAACACCTCGCAGAAGGTGTTGGCTCCTGGCTGAACTCCTGGAAGGAACCAGGGATTGGAGCTGTGGAATATTTTTGAAGGATGCAAAGCATGGATTTAACCCCCTCTTCCAGAGGAAATGCCTCCTGAGAGCTTGTTGTCAGCACATTTGTCTGCTCGTTCATCACCCCTGGCAGCTCTCAAATCCAGGAGCCAGTTCCAAGAAAATCTGGCAGTGGGTTCTCAGGAATAATTCAGTTCCTGCGTGTTCCACGAGTCTCCCTGGAGCAGAAGAGGGGAAAACAAGTTGGCAGCTCTGCTGGGATGGAAATGGGCACATCCTGAGCTTGGGAAGGATGTGGAGCTGCTGGGATGAGGCCAGAGGAAGCCACGGAGATGCTCCAAGGGCTGGAGCCAGGCTGGGAGAGCTGGGAATGTTCACCTGGAGAAGGGAAGGATCCAGGGAGAGCTTGGAGCCCCTTGCAGAGCCTAAAGGGGCTCCAGGAGAGCTGGAGAGGGACTTGGGACAAGGGCTGGAGGGACAGGACACAGGGAATGGCTTCCCACTGCCAGAGGGTGAGATGGGATATTGGGAAGGAATTGTTCCCTGGGAAGTTGATGATGGGCTGGGCTGGAATTCCCAGAGAAGCTGTGGCTGCTCCATCCCTGGAAGTGTCCAAGGCCAGGTTGGAGCCACCTGGGACAGTGGGAGGTGTCCCTGCCCATGGCAGGGGTGGCACTGGATGGGCTTTAAGGTCCCTTCCCACCCAAACCATCCTGGCATTCCACGATTACAGCTTTTTCCTTCTGATCAACCTGAACTGACTCAAAAGAGTTGCAAGAAAACCAAGTGACATTTGGGTGCATCCCCTGCCCTTCCCCAGGAGTGTTGGCTGTGGCTTCATTCCTGGATCCAGAGGCCAAGGGGCAGCTCTGCCACTTCTTCAGCAGTGGGAGAGCCCTGAAAAGTTTGGGAAACACTCAGTGGGACAGATGGTGGTGGTGTCCCTGGAAAAGGGTCCTGCAGGCCTTTGGAAAAGGTGGATGGAAGGAGACTGCACAGCCAGTGCCAAACCCCAGTGCCAGGACTAATAGTTCCTTTTCCAGGGAAAAATTAAGGTGGTGGTCAAAGATCAAAGGGATCCATGGGGATTATTTGGGGGCTCAGGAAAAAAACCCTCAACCTGCTGAGCAACCCCAGCAACCAGCAGTGCTGGGAGCCAGGGGGGCACCTGGAACCCCTGATAATTGATTTGCTGTAATTAACCCCACGCTGGCTTGGAGCACATTCCCAGAAAAGGAGAAAGGCCTGGAACATCCCCCCACCCTGGGGCTGTGTTTGTGCAGTGATGGATCTGCAGGAAGCTCTGGAGCAGAGGTGGTGTTTTCCCAGCTGGAAAAGCTCCTTCCCATCCCTGACTCGGTGGCTGCACCTTTTTTGGCCATCACAGCCTTTCCTTGGAAAACAGCTTTCCTGGTTATTTATTAATATTTGCTACAGCAGGAAAGGCTCTGCTGGGAAGGTCATGGAAGCAGAGGATGGTTTGGGTTGGAAGGACCTTAAAACCACCCAGTGCCACCCCTGCCATGAGCAGGGACACCTCTCACTGTCCCAGGTGGCTCCAAGCCTGGAAGTCGTGGGAAGCAGCTTCCTGCTGCCTGGACTCAGTGAAACCTTTCCTGGGTGAGTTCTCAATTTTAAGAGTTTGTGGGTTTGGAAACATTTTCTGGCTCTGCTTTTCCCTGAGTTGATTCCACCAGCAGGACTTTTATGGAAGCAGCTCCTCTGTTGGGTGTTTCATGGAAGAACAGAGACTGTTCCCACATTTCTGGGGGACACAGGGATTGGAAATTCCAACCACACCCAGCTCTGCATGGACACCTTATTACAATGCAGCAATGTTTGGGGTTTTTTCTCTTTTCTCATGCATTAAAATAAAAGAAATAAAAGCAAAAGTTAAAATGTTCTGTGTGTTGTTGGAATTCAGGCACCTCTGTCTCCCCAGCCCACGTTATTCCTTGGACACCCCCAGGGATGGGGATCCAAACCTCCCTGGGCAGCACCTTCCAGGGCCTGACCTCCCTTTCCATGAAGAAATTCCTGTTGAAATTCATCCTGAAGGGATCTGGGGGATTTATGGCAGCTCCCAAACTCCTTTATCCACCCTGGGAGGAGATGCTGGATCCTGTGGCTGCTGCTCCCTAAAGTTTTGTATGGATTCCATCAGGGACCAAATCTGGTCCCACCAAGCAGGTACTGAATGATTTGGGGTTGGTTTGGTTTGGTTGATCACTTTTCAGGTGGATTTCAGCTCTGAAGGATCTTCTGGAGTCTCCTGCAGGACAGGAGGAGGATTTTCTGTGCACAAATCAGAAATAACCAATAATAAAGAAAGCAATAATAAAGAAATCTCAAATAAATACATAAATTAATAATATATTAAATAAA
>WEIV01024741.1:1244-46908 GCA_013390005.1 Calyptomena viridis
CTGTAATAACTGAAGTCATTCTGAATCGCTGGGTTTCTCATCTTTCAAGAAGACAAATAGGAAATAATCAGTTTTGGTTCAAAATGCATGGCAAAAATCAACATGTATTAAAAGATTTTATTAACCTTAAGTTCATCAAAACGAAGAGTAAAATGTAAGATTTCTGCAAACTCTTTTGCTAGAGCCTGTTCCCGTTCCAGGTGCTGAGTCGGAGTGTAAGGAGGGCATGTCAACGATTCCAGTAAGCTCTGTAGGGCTTTCTCTGAATATAAAATCAGAAGCACAAATTCTAGTCAGTCCACATTACGACTAAGTTTTAAATGTGTACCTAAATATGCTGTGTTTGAAGGGAAGGAACCCTTCGAATATGCAGAATAACACAAATGCTTTTTCTTTCTATTCTAAAGTGAGAAACATTAGTCAAAGACACCTGCCTCTTCAGGCTCTGCCATTTTCTCTGAGCTCTCTTCCCTTTTTGTCACCCTTTATCTGGGATCCCTCTTAAAAATTCTAGAGGAAGCATTTTTCATGCATTCAGATATTCAACACTTTCTCTTTCATCTTCCCTAATTAGTCATCAGCTCAGTATAGAGATTATTCTTGCATCTCTGTTACTAAAAGTGTACTCTTAGGCATGATAGCAATATAAATCAGGTCCTGTGGCTATAATTACTAGCATAACTCAAAAACTGAAAGACTTAGTAGGATGTTGTAGAAGAATTCCCTCACATTGGGAGCTTTCTCACTTCATACATACATTTTTACACACTTCTTTTCTTCCAGAGTCCTAATTCAAAGAGCAATTACATCATTTTTTGTGTTTATAGGGATGACAAAGTCAGGGTACAACACACCCAACTTTGGATTTTCACTCTGTGAGAGAGTTTATTGATATTCTTTCCCCATTATCTCTGTTTTTAAAAAGTCTCAAAATATTGCTGGTTTACATTCCTTTTAAAACTCCAAAGCACCCAAGTTACCAAAAAATAAATTGCATTAGCTCAATATGGAGCAGTGAAGTGCAGAAGAGTGGCAGGCACCAGAGAAAAACTTCACAGTTTTATCACATTTTCTCCTTGTACTCTATTTAGATAATACAGAAAAACTAGCAAACTATGATAATTTTGAAGTTAAATTAAGATTAAATCTAATTGCACTTAAACGCTGACATCAAACAGAAAGAATATTAACTCTTTAAAAGTCTGTGTAAAAAGAAAGTTTCTATTTTGTTATATATAAATAACCTACTACACAGACATACTAAAACAGGGCTCACCTAATCTGAGTGAAAACTCATAAAAGCGCTTCAGCCTTACAACCAGAGGACAGACTGAATTCCATGCTTTTTCTTGCAACTGGATATCATTGGGATTTTGTATTGCCTGAAACAAAAGTATTACTGTAAAGAACTGTGATAAACAAATAACAAGAAAAATGTGGTTCATTTTTCTACGATACTTTAAAAAATACGCATTGTAAAACATAAGTATTGTAAACACAGAACAAGTCTGAGGAATTACATTGCATAGAAAGAGAAAATTAGTTAGTAAAAAAATACCTTGTTTTCCTCCTTCCCTCTCCCCCTGTAACATACTGATTTAAAATCATTCGTTACAGTCCACCACTGACATACAGAAACATGTTGTGGCATATTCTCTTGGGAGCAAAACTATTGTAAAAGCACCAGGTAAAAACCTTTTGTATGACTACTGGTTGCAGAAGTAGCCTTTTTTTAAGGTTTTGATGCTTTTGAAATCTTCAGCATGTTGTAAGTCTTAAGTACCAACAGCTCATACTAACAGTAACTGCAAAGTTGATGCAGGGAAAGATTTGGTCACCTGAGAAAAACTGTAAGTTACTGTTCAAAATTGTACTTCAGAACCAGTTTCATAGAGTAAGAAGCCTCTGAAGTGGATGTAAGGTTAAAATTTACTGTGGTTTGTTATTTCACTTACACAGAAGAACTATTTTTATCATGTATTTCTGACATCTAAGTATTATTTCTTCCATGTCCTCAACTTTGACTTCTACCATGAGATACATCAAACAAGGTATAATGAAACAGTGTTTCTTACAGTGAAAAATAATTACTAATTACTAACAGAAAACCTAAAAGACCTTCCAACAGCCATCATTTAATGATTTCATACTATGGCTTTATACTGAATGTTATGCATAATCTGCAATGTATTTTATAAATACAATTTTGATGAAACGTTCATATAAATTCATAGAATGTGCTTGGATAGAGAACAGAAGCAAGGAGCACATTTGAGTTTTGCTTGATTTTGCTTCCAAAGAACTGTCATTAAAAAACATACATCTCTAATTTCTTGTCCAGCTCCTTTGTAAGCCTGAAGGTCTGCAAGCATACTTTCTGAGTCCTGTAAAACTGCACTGATCTGATTCCATACCTCCCTTTCTCCATCCGTGGGCTGTGCATCTAAGAAACAGAAAAGCAAAATGCGTGAAGTCAAATGGAAGCTGCAATACAAATGGCAAGGTTACTCAGTTCTACTTAACTACACTATATCCAGCTTGACTATGTGTAACTGCATTCTGATGGAAGTTTTTTAATATACAATTATACTGCACTGGCATTCTGCTAACATCCAAGTTTCTGCTTTTTATAGCAAGGAAGGAAAAACAGTACAGTTTTGATATGCTCTGGCTTATAATGCCTCTTCTCAAAATGCAGCATTTTAAAGAGCAGCAGTATCATAAAGCAATGTTATTAGAAAATAGGATAATGCATCAGTCCCTCTCTTTCATGAGCTCCACAGCTTGATTACAAAGAATTGTTCACTTTTCTTGCAGCTTGGGGATAAAATCAGAGCTTTCAGCAGATGGAGCAGTGGGATATTACTTCACTTTGACTTTCCTCCAGACTTCCTTAACCAGGGTAATTTATTTCTCCTTTTGTAAAACACAGATACCCTACTGTTAAAACTACATTTTGTCTCATGTATGTCAGAGATCATTTCTGTCACTTAAATAAATCCAGCTCTGTCAATAATCAGTTTTCAGGGTGGGAATGACCTGTAGACCCTTATTGTTCAGAGAAATGACATTTGAAAGTAGATCAATTTTTCCATTCAATTCTAATATTATGGGATTTACACAGCAGTGTGACACCAAGGAGTGATGTTATCCCCAGAACACTGACACGTTAGATAAGGTAGAGATCTTCAGTCTTTTTTTGCTTTAAAACATAAAGATAACAGGCACTGACCAAAGACTGGATGACCCATATATGGGATTGCAGTTAGTACGTGTAGGAACGACGACATTGCCCCAGGAGATTTCTACAGACACAACTATTTTTTTCTTAGCTTTGTATTAGCTTGTAAAGAGAGAATTTTAATTTTTATGGAAGAAAAAAATTACTTTGAAGGTGAATCTTAGGACTTAATTATTGCTTGTTTGAATTAAAAGTAATGAGAACTTCAGCTCAAAACTCATCGATTAGGGTGAGCTACTGTACACATCTGTACATTAATAGACAATTAAAAATATTTTTTCTATTTAGTCTCCTCACCCTTCTTAAGAAAACAGACAAAGTTTTATACTCATGTATCAGCACAGGACTCATTTACCCAGCCCCCATTAGAAACAAATGAATCAGTTCACACTGGAGTGTATGGAAAGAAAAGGCATTCTTTCCATGATGTTTCAGGTTAGGATGATTTGTTTAAATGTTTCAAAAGTTATCTGTGGACACCAATGGCTGAGATTTATGTGTCTGTAGCACTGAGGCAACTAGCACTTAAAATCTTTCCTATATTCCTATGCCATCATGACTCCTATGAGACAGGGCACATAAAACAAGATTGATTTGACTTTGCTTTTTTTTCCTGGAAGCTTTCCTTATCTTATTTAAAAAGTGAAAATAAACATAAGCTGGGCTTATTTAGCCGTGTTTTATAGCCAAAATACTTCATGTAACTTAAAATTTTGATTATTCCTCAAAAAGTGAGGGAAAGTAACACCAAAGGGAAAAACTATCCCTACAGGATGTTGAACAGTCCTATCAGCCACATTAAGTTTACAGTATTCTGGACTGGTTCTTTCCTCAAGCTGCAAGAAATCTCTGGTATACACCATAAGGGATCTGTCACCTTGTGATAAAAAAGCAAAACAGAAAACTCTTCTGACTTTAATGAGGAAAGGGTTGATCTTGCTAAACAGTTACAAACCATACAACAACAGAGCAGGGAAACATGAGAGTTGCATATAAATCAGTATCTATATTTTAATAGGTAAATAAAAGTTAAAGTAACATTTTCAGTGAATACTAACACAAAAGAAAATAAGTAATTTGTTAGTGCACTTCATGAGTGTAAAATTTGCATGTGTAGGTCACTTGAAGCATGTTGTTAACCTTGTTGGTCAACTAGGTACTTCTATGTTAATTTTTAGAATTTCTTTGCTTTAAAATATATTAGTGTCTGAGACTGTCATAAATGCTATAGACTGCTCAGCACTTCTGGACTTCAAAATGGCCTTTAGTAACACCCTTTATTGTAAGTCTTTTCCAAAACCCCCAATTTATCTTTTGAAAGCTGGGGAAAGGAGGAATATCTGAAACTCCTTGAGCTTTCTCTAGTATCCCAGCACCTGGGGAAGTAGGAGCAAGAGGAAAGTAGGTATGTGGAAGAGGGAAAGAAAGGCAAGGGAGAGGAAGAGGGCTGTAAAGGCTGCAGAGCTACAGGCTTAGCTTGCATTTGCAGAAGCAGTTTGTATTTATGCTGGAAATGTTTAGCTTAAAAATAAAGGTAGGAAGGATGATTCAGGCTATTTTAAAAAAACATGCATCTTATTTATGAAATACGTGTTATGCAAACAGATGTTCTGAAAAGAGCATGGCCATGTTTCAAAAGGGATTTTACCTGAAGATCCTGCCAAAAATGGTCAGCTAAAATAACTGTAATGGATCACTTTGAAAACAATTTCTTCTTACTGTCAACAACAACAATAACAATAGTGACAAAAACTAAAGGGAACAGAGACTTTTTCATGACAGATTCGGGCTTTTAAAACTGGCTTTCTATTCCAATGATACCAAAGCTTGTTTCTCTGAATTAAAAAATGCCAAGCCTGAATCACAGTGGGGAGCAACTCCCTGGCAGTGCTCACCTCTTATCCCCACACCAGCAGAGAACCAGCACATGCTTAAGCAACCTGAGCCCATTTATAAATAAAACAACTGCCACTGACTAACCCACGGTGAATGCAAGCCATGCATAGCTTATTGATAATAAGTTACCATAATGTATTTCAAGTCTGAATTTTTAAACATGATCAGCATTCAGAGCATCCTGTCTTTAATAACACAAAATAGAAAACCCTTTTACATCCCTCTGGCCAAATGTTTCTAATGTGAACCCTAAACCAAACAACTACATGAATCCTGCACCAAAGTAATACAAGAGTCAGTTAAGGCTTGAATCTTTCATATACAGATTCTACCAACAAAATTTCAAAATTTTAGCTCTGGCAAGAAATGAAGTTCCATTGGCTCCATCAGAAATAACCAAGATATGATAATTCATCCATCCCATGGTCTATGCCATGTTTTGGACGGGACTTCAGACTTCATAAAAAAAGGAGAAAATCTGGATCTGCTACAATCCATTTGTGGATGCATTAAGCATTTCAGGAGAATGGTGGGGTGTGAAAGTGGGATTTTTTTTTTTACTTTGAAAAATACCTGTAATTTGTTTCAGGAAATGCCCCTAACAGTTCAAGATATCTACCTCATCCTTCACCAAAGGTGCTTTAGAAAAAAAAATCACAGAAACTGCTAGGTAGGTAAGACATTAATACTCATAGGACAAGATTACATATAGAAAGGATAAGAAGCCTTTACCAATGCAAAATTAAATGTAACAATATCTTAATAATTAATTTTAATGAAGAGATAACAAAACAGTATTAAAAGAAGCACTTCAAACTCACACAGCCTTTCTGCATCTGAAATGAAAACCAGAAGCTCAGAACTTTATTCCACCCTCAGGTGGCTAAGAAGATTCCCTCTGAGGCTGGTTAGTGCCTGCATTTCAGTGGATGTGGAATCATAACTGTCATAAAAATACCATACCCTTCTGGCCTTGACAGCATAGCAAAGGAAAGCGAGTTAAACAAGAGCTCTCCTAAGCTCTGCTTTCAGCTTTTCTTGTCACGTCTACTGCTGAAGGTGGCCAGTAATCCCATCAACCAGCAAGTTAGAGAGCAGTACACACATTTAACTGCATAATGCTAAAGTCCTGTTTCAGGTTTGTCACCTTGACAATGATTTTTTCCATGCCAATCTGGGACAAAATAAGATGAAAAACTCTTAGAGAAGAGCAAAGGCATTACAACTACAGTGAGTAATGCACTTTAGAGGGTACCAGAACCTGCTATATTCCATGTATTAAAAAAACCCTGGTATTGGATAGAAACAGGCTACAATGGATTTTTGAATTTCATCCTTTCTAAACTAGCCAGAACAAAGTGAAGCTCACTAAATTGTTAATACTTGCTAGGGGCAGGGTGCTGTGCCAAGGATGTCAGTGCTGGGCTCAGCTCCATGGTGGACACAGAATGGACAGCCAGACTCTGACTGTAGCTCCTGGCCTTGGGCATTCTGCACAGGAATGGAGTGTAACCTTCCGGGCTGAGTCCAGATCACAGCTCCAGCCTTGCTGCCTCTACAGCAAGGGTATTAATTAACATCCTATTATATTAAAAGTGGGCAGTTGCTCTGCTGCCAGACATATTCTAATAATAGACCCTTTTAATCATACATGAACAATAACTGAAAATGTAATTTATCTTCCTGGGAATGGGGGGCAATACTAGAAAATAAGGTTCTTGGGGGCAATGAAGGGAATTAAATTAGGATCAGGTAACAAGCCTACCTAGCTAACATTTAAGAAAAAAAGGAACCCACTCACATTAAGATTAGAGAGTTTGGGTTTATAAAAGGTATTTGAGAAGGGGATGGGACTGAAGATGTCGCTCAAGGACACCTCCTCTTTTTTTTTTTTTTTTTTTTTTTTATGACCTTTAGTCTTTTAGATTCAAAATAAATTGTTGTTGCCTCAACCTTCAAATTATTTTGAAGAATTCATGTGGAATTATTTGTTTACTCTGCCTGAAAAAGGCAGCAGTAACTTGACAACAGATTTTCTGAAAAGAAGAGCAATTGTAAGCTGCTATGTAAAGAGCTCAAATACTCAGAATTCATTTATCTGTGACTAATTTAAATAAGGTCAACATCTAAAGAACAAAACAGTTCTTGAACTGACAAAATTCAATTCAATAGAATTTGCCCCATGGGCTTGTGAAATCCTGAAATCCACAGACTCTGAAGACTCGCTAGGCACTCACTCTTCCTAGCATTACTTTCAAGTTGAGAGTTAAGAAGGAATTAAGGTAAAGTAAGTGGTATATAATCAAATCCAATAAGTAGCAGTTTGATTAAAAATACCTATGCCAAGATCCAAGTATGAAACAGCAATATGGTGCACTTTCCAGGAAGGATGAAATTCTTTTTCTTTATATAAACCTTTCAGTAGACTTTAAAATAGAGTAATTTGGCTGAATCAATATAGTTTGCAATTAATCTCAGAGAAAAGGCTTTTCCATCTGCATAGGAGAACACTATTCCCCACATGACTACAACTCCCATTTCTCTGTTTCCTTTCAAGGCTGGACTGAATGTTTCTTCAAATTGCTTCTCTCGCAGATCCAGAGTAACTGCCTAACCCTAAAAAAATTACTGAGGAGCAAAGAGAACTGCTTTTGTTATACAACATTTACCAAAATTAATGCTGGATTCAAGTTTTTTTCAAGTATGAACACGGAGTTAGAAAATTTGGTTCCCAGTTTGAAGAATAATGTGTCATAAACAGATTTCAAACAAAATTGCAACTGACATAGTGGACAGCTGCAGGAAAGCAAGGGAAAAGAGATGATTTTAAACTTTTTTTTTGTTTTTTTTTTTTTTAACCTGAACTTTTCTAGTGAAAAATTTAACTAGCTATTAAAAAAAAAAAACAAAAGCCGAACAACAAAAAATGGAAAGTGAAATTTTGAAACTTACTTCTTTTTCTTTCATGATTCCTTCCCATTTATAGCACAAGGCAGAATTTGAAAAAACAACACAATACCTTGAAAAAACTTAATTTTTTTAACTGTACCTGTTTTTACCTGCCCATTTTACAAGACCTCAAGAATTCCATAGAAGAGATTCTTAAAGGTTAAATATGAAAACATAAAGTTGGTGAAAAACATCTAGGAGAAAAGTGAGCATGCAACTGATGAAAAGCAACTTGCCACTAAGCATATTTTAAGGAAACAAAAACCCATAATGGAATTTTTCAAAAGATTGTCCTCCTCAATTTTTCCGCAAAACAGAATTCTGCCCTGAAGAAGAGCAATTAACAAGAAAATAAATTCATCTTTGTTGCACATCCTTGCCTGTAAAACGTGTTCTAGTTAAGGACAATAAGAGAAAATAATAAAATAAAAGGCTACTACACTGACCTAAGCTATCTAAATCCATACAACTGCTTGCCATCCTCTCCTGCATTTCTATTCCCATTCATGTGTCACTGCTGGGGCTCTTCCAACCACAACTCATCTTCCAATCATTCTCATCACCCTGACCCGACTGTATAAGTTCTTAGTAGTTGGGGGAGAGAGGTAAGGTGGTAATTTTGTGGAGTCTTTTTAACAGCTAGTTCTCAGTACATTAATTTTCCCACACAGCTGTAATTCCCAATGGTTGCAATCGTGTGTCTGTACACCTTAAATTTAGCACAAGGATGTGAGACTATGTGTCAAAGCACTACCCGTGGGATGACCCCCTTAGGGTCAGCACAGATTAAACCAACTGTCAAATGAAGTTGACACCTTAATGTTATTTTCCCACTTTCTTTACATAAACACTTGCTACTCTTGACCAGTATCATCAGCCCATAAAGCCTCTGCTTTTTTGAGGCATGGAGACAGATTTACCTATTCTTCCCCTGCAAAGGAGAAAAAAGGCTGTTTCTGGCTTTTTAAGCAATATTTGTATGGCACATCTCATATGTAGCAGGGAGATGTATGTCACACACCCTCCTTTCAGACACAATACATACCAAATTAAGAGCAGCTAAAAAACACCAGGGCAGGAGTATCCAAAATCTCTGTAAACACTTCAGAAGTAGTGCCAACAGATTTGAGATTTAAGCTCCTGGCTAAAGTACACAAAAACTAGAAAGCAAGATGCTGATGCAAATAATAAACACAGTAAACACATCAGCTCAGCATACCCCTCATCCTCCAAATGGCCAACTGTAGTGACCATTTTCATCCATGAGCTCAAACTGACAGCTCAGGCCACAGAAAATCACACACCCAGAAAGAACACATCAGACTCTGACCTATGTCCACTGAGAGTGACCTTTTTTACTGTATGACGGCCAATTAAAGGAGGCCAAAGCACTCAAACACTGCCGTTTTCAGTCACATCCCTGACACACATACAGATTTTGTGTCAATAAAAATCTATGACACTGTATTTCACAAGAAAACCATTTTAAACTTCCACTCACGAGCATCAAACTCACTGAAATTTGGAGGTGACAATTTCATTCCTCTCCAGGTAGTTGTGCCTGACTAAAGTGTGCTGGCCACTGGCACCACTCCTAGGAGAGGGCACTTCACTCCATCCACTTTTTGCCAAGGCAACAAACTTGGTATTTTCTCCTCTCACCTTTACAAAGGCTTCTCACTGCCAGACCACCTGTTTCCTGCCAAGTCTGCAGCCTGGGTCAGGAATACTTTCTTGTCATCAAGGACACAATGGGGCTGATTAAACCCAGCTCTGATCAGCTGGTAACTTTTGCAATAGCTTGGCAAAGCCAAGAGCACAAGGCCTTCAAAAGTTTGATAGAAAAAAAATTATAGAAGAGAGGTAATAAAGGTTTGACATCCCAGGATGACAATAAAATTTTCAAGTGATAGAGAAGAAAAAGGGATACACAGCTCACAGTACCTTCTCCTAAACCCAAACTAATCAATTAAGTTTTTTCATAATTTAAAATTGATTCTTTCTAATGAGGTAATTATGATCTAGATGAAAATACTAAATTATGTGCACATTTACAGTCACACACTCTAGCTCTCATCTAAGAAAGCATGTTTGAACAATTTCATGAGATTTAGTATATGTTTAAATGACTTTTTGAAGCAGTGCTTCAGAGAGAGCACACGCAAACACGCTCAGAGCATGCTGGTTTCAGAAAAATAATTCAGGAATAAATAATTCAAGAACAAAACTATTTCAAGATGATAAAATATGTGTTTAATCACCTGAAATGCTCTCTTAGACCAATGTTACAAAAGAGTTATTTTAAAAACACTAGCTTTTCTCAAAAGTTTTTTTTTTTTAGAAGAGAGGTATTAAGAGACAAAACGTCACACACTGTTAATGTTTTAAATAAAAAGCATTTCACGTATGCAGTGAAGAAAGATTAAACCCATATTAAAAGATTTGATGGCAATGTCTAGAAGTACATGCAGCAGGGAAAATATAACCAGTAGAAGTGAAATAGCTTTGAGTCAAATATAGATGTGACAAAGAAATTAGAATGTGAAACACTGTTCTGCAAACTGCTAACCATGCAATTAAGAGAGATGCAATCAAGCACATACACTTTGACCCTTTCACTACTTTTTAGAAACTATAATCTCAGTTAAATCATCACTGAACCAAGTAAAAATTGTGCCACCCCCACTGCTTATAGTTTTTCATCTTTTCATTTAGAATATGTATTTCCATTCAAGGAAGAACCATAGGTTTTTTTTTAACAATAATTTGTTAAAGAAAGCCAAGCTCATTCATATGTAAATTTAACAATGTATCATAAATGTTTTGAATTTAATTCAAGCTAAGGTTTTACTTGCATATCTACCTTTCTGACCTCTTCTCTGCTCAAAATGAATTGAAGCAATTTTGTATGGTTCTATAAATATCAAAAAGCAATATTCTACTGAAGTGTAATTTGATTTGTTTGCAAATCCCTTTTGAATTGCTTTATGATGCGTAAGCGCATGCAGTTTAATAGGAAATAATAGGCAAAGAAGGCAAGCCAGGCAAGAAGCTTTGCTCACTTTCAAAGTCAAGGAAAAAATTTGGCCCCTGATCAAGCTCTGTGCAAGTGAGAACTTTTAAAAGATTTCCCATTTGGTTCCTGAAAAATAGAAAAGGAAGAGAAAAGGAGTCCTGAGTGAACAAATGATTTCAGAGACAAGGACTTGGACAGATTCGTTGTGCTGGAAAATACACACTGTAAGCAATCAGATTTTAAAAGTTTTTCCTCAGTTTGCTGTTAAGTCAGGGAAAAGAATCTCTCATTGTCTTGTAATTGTTTGAACTTACTTTCAAAATCCAGGAAAAAATGTGGATAGTTTTCAATTTCCCTGGTAAGGACCTTAAGAAGATTACCCATCCCAGCAAACCTAGTAAATGCAACAAAACCATAAACAGTTATACATGTAAACTCAGAATACTACAGCTTAGGGCTTGACACAGTCTGCATCATATATTCTACATTTTGGCAAGTTCTGGACCATGCGAAACATATTGATGGTCAATTCTGTGATATTTATGCATAGGGACAGAAAGAGGAAGACCTTGGATAAACACAAATACTTCTATTCAACAAACTGGAATTTAAACATTAGTATAACATCCCAGAGTATAAACAAATAATTTATGAGTTAGTTACTTAGCAAGAGAAACAAACTCTGAGCTACATTTCTCTTTGTAAATCCTCTAGATTGCTGGATTACAAACTAGTGAATACCATTTCAAAGTAAAAAAAAATGAGGTCTTAATATTTGTCTTAGATTTTTCAGCACAAATCCATGTTATTTTAAGAAAATAATTTAAGGGGAAAAAATCCAACTGTTTCCAATCAGCATGATTTTCATAAAATATTACTATAATAATCTATCAAAAAGGACAGCTAAAAAGCTTTGTCTTTTTAACTTTTAAAAATGTATATATGCATTAAAAAAAAAAAAAAAAAAGAGGGGAAAAAAAAGGAGGTTCAAAGTATCTTTTATCTGTTATTCCTATCTTTTACCATTTTGGAAGTCTTTGGATTTCAAGTTATGAAAAGCTCCCAAAAGGAAAAGTGACCAATTCTTAAAAAAGCACATCTCTATAAAATGTAAGAAGGAAGAAGGTTTGAAGAAAAGTTTTTTACCAGTATTACCAGTACAGTCCTCAGGAAGACAAATTATTCTAAAACTACATAGAAGTAGAGCTTTCTTGGTCAAACTTTAACTTTTTCTCAGAAGAGAGAAAAATTAAACCATGAAAAGCACATATGAGGATAAAAAGGCCTGCCTGGAGGGATGTAAAAAATTTAATTTTAGATTTAAAACTCAGGTTGAAAACTGATTTTTGCCTCAAAGACAAATATTCTCAGTAGTCTAAACCATGGCTCTTGGGGCTCACATCTGATGTTCAGCTCTGATTCAGTTTAACTCTTTTCCCATTTAAGAAATCAGACCACAAAAAAACATTCAAAGCATGTGCATGGCTGATACTCCACAAGAGGAGACACAGCTTTTTTCAGGTTCTCCCACAAGCATTACAGTAGGAAAAGCATCATCAACGCTAATTTCTATGTGTATATAAGGGATATATTTCTATAGCAGGGAAGTCTAGGAAGGTAATGTGAGGCTTGGAGATTTCAAAGCAGCCAAAGTCATACCATAAAATTACATATGTAATCAATAATCTCTTCAGAGCATGCAGCTTCATATATACAAGGCTTTTTTTAGACAAATGGCTTTGTTTTTTATTAATTATATTTCTTCAAAATTTCCTCTCCAGAACAAATCCAGTGAGCAGACTGTCAAGCCCTTTGCAATTAGCAACATCCTGCATATACAAAATTGACACATAAAGAAACATTTTCCATTATTTGTCAAGTTATGTTCATTTACACGCAGGGAAAAAGTTTATACTTTTACTTTCAGAACAAGATCAGCACCCTATAAACTGAGTTTAACTTTCCAATTAGCCTAGAAAGGGGAAAAAACATGCAAACAGAGCAAAAGAAGTTTTATACAGTGTTAAACCTTGTATTTTCAATATTTTAACATGTTCATCGCACTGGTATATTTTATAAGCATCAGTTAAGAGTAACAAGATAATGTCCATACGCTTATTTTCCTTTTCATAACCTTGAAAGAAAAAATTTATATTATGCAATACTATCTCAATCTAAATGACTGACTCAGCTTGGATTCTTCACTTTCAACTCATTTTAAGCCATATCTTACCTCATCGCCTTCAGTCTTCAGAGAGTATCCAACCATTTCTTCTACTGCCAAAGTTTGCACTGCATCCAGAACTGGTTTAGCTGATAGCAAGCTTCTTTGAACAGTAAGAAACCCTTTGTGCCAAAAACCTGAGGATATGCTCCCTCATTTGCACTGAGTAGCTTGAGGTCATGTGCACAAGCTCTGCTCTCTGATCCTTCTTACAGAAGTACAGCACATCTCAGCTTGGGAGATTTCTGAGTATTTTTCCAGAACTTTTCTTATGTTTCTTAGCTTGTTTTTTATTTTATTCCCCTTTCCTTCAATCCTTGTGTAGAAACTGATTAAGCTATTTAGGTCACGTGTATGAAACAGAACCAACTGCCTGGCTCTGGTTTGACACCAACTATTTTCAAAGTACATCAACCCCAAAAATAGTCACATTCAACATCAACATCCGGAAAACATTGTTCAGGCAGCTGCTAAACATGCTTTAATTCTTTATGATTTGAAATAATTTCTTTATGGTTTCCTAACAAAACGAAACTAAAAGCGACATCTGGTTCCAAGAAACTTTCGAATATAATTCAACATTCAACACTAAGCTTTTACTCTGAATTAAAAGGCCAATCTTCACCTTAATGGAAGTGCTAATAAACACAACTCCTTGCCTCAAACTGAATGATTTTATTCTCTACAGCTTGCTGCTTCCCAGTTCTTGGGTTCTCAAAACCGTCTTTCCTTAGAAACTCTTATAACATATTCCAAGCCTCAGGAACTGCAAGTCACCTCCAGGATAATTTTTAATGAGATTTCAAAGTAACTAATGGAATGCATTCTGAGCAGGTCAGTATATATACAGTGGTTGCAAGAGAAATGCAAATAACAGCTGATGTACAGAAGCAAATCAGAAAGGTTTAACTTAAGAGCATAAATTCCACTTCATTAAAATGGAAAGCATTTTATTTTACTTACTGTAAAATGAGTTTAAATGCAGAAATGAGACTCAATGGATATATAAAAATATTGCTGCTGTTGCACTACTAAATGATAGCAGCTTCTCTTTAGCGTTTAAATCCCTTAAGATTCCAACTTTTTACTATGCTTTAAAAATTGACATGTTGACAACAATGTTTGCGACTTTTTTTTTGTCTGTTTTCCAAACCATTAAAGCTTACCCTAAGATATTATATAAGCATATTGAAAATACTTTTTAAGCTACTGTTGATAGTTTAAAGCTCATTGCTTGGTTTTTGATGCTCAACATTTAATTGTAAGCACATAGACATAAACCATAAAACCAATAATGAACAAGAAAGTACATTTAGTATTTTATTTAACATTATCCAGTAATGTATTTAAAAATTTGAGCTTTATACAAAATAGCACAGGCTGTTTTTCCAACATTTTTGTAACTGTGCTCCTAAAATTTCATTGATTTAGTTTCAGCATTTTAGAGGTATTACTACCTACGATGGGAAAATAAACTGCTTCTCCCCCACTAAACCAATCAGTTTGTTTTTGAATTTGATCTATAAAATATTATCCCCCTCCCCAATAAATCAGAATTTAACCTTACAAATCTGCCATGGATTGCACGTACTGAAAATATACTGAAATATATATTTCTTATATACATAAATACAGTTTTGAAAATTTAGTAAGTGTTCACAAACTGGGTATTATTAACTAAACATTAAATGTCCAAAGCTAAATATCATGTTATTTAACTCTTCTTTAAAATCTTTGTTTACAATTCGTTTAAAGAACCTACATAACTTTCAAGTGTGGAATTTTGCATTACTTTCAAATGACAGCTACAGTACTACACAAATTGCTACAGAAGTACTAATTGATTTATTCTTCTCTTACAGAACTAATTTAATCAGTACCAACTCAAAACCATTGGCAGCACTGCAGCTACACTGAAGATACAACTGAGAGACAAAGCATTTAAACCTCATGCTAGTGAAAAAGGACACATTCACCAGCTGAAGCCTTTGCTGTTCATCAGTGCTCCTTTGCCAGATACTATTTCCTAAATCTGCCTGCTTACATAAACATGGTCTAAAAGGCTTTTGTCAAAATGAGCTGGATCAGCAAATACCTACTGTTTAAATTCATTTAGATCATTCCAATGAAGCGGGCCTGTGAGTGTTCTCATGAGCAGCTCCATTGGGAGTTTGAGAAACAGAGGCTCCCAAGCCCAGCAGTGGAAATGAAAGATTCAGAATAACTTCTAGTGGCACACCTACATGGGTAGAGACAGGAGGCATGCAGTCCACAATCTGAGAGAACTGTACTGCACTAAGCACATCGGCATCATTAAAGCACTGGAACTGACCTTACTGCACAAATAATTAATTGTGGTTGGTTTCAAAAATACACCAGCATCTGAACAAGCTCAAGATCTCTCAGATCAAAAGCATAATTTAAAATCATTGTGCTATTCAATTACAGAGTTTGTTGAGGTGCTTGTAAGAAAACAGTAGAAGTGTATGATTCAAAAAATTTACTTGGAGAACTGGCTGCTCATGGCTTGGATGGGTACATTGGACACTGGGTGAAAACTGGCTGGATGGCCACACTCAGAGATTGGTGGTGAATGGAGTTATATCTAGCTGATGACCAGACACTAGTGGGGTTCCCCAGGGCTCAATACTGGGACCAGTTCTGTTTAATGTATTTATCAGTGATGTGGATAAAGGGATTTGCACTGGTAAGGCTGCTTAAGTAATGTATCCAGTTCTGGGCTCCTCACTTCAAGAATGACATTGAGGTGCTGGAGCATGTCCAGAGAAGGGCAATGAAGCTGGTGAAGGGTCTGGAGAGCAAGTCCTATGAGGAACGACTGAGGGAGCTGGGTGTGTTTAATCCAGAGAAGAGGAGGCTCAGGGGTGACCTTATCGCTCTCTACAACTGCCTGAAATGAGGTTTTAGCAAGGTTGGGGTAGTCTCTTCTCCCAGGCAACTATTGAGATGATGAGAGGACATGGCCTACAGCTGGGCCTGGGGAGATTCAGATTGGACATCAGGAAGAATTTCTTCATGGAAAGTGTTGTTAAACATGAACAGAGTGCCCAGGGAGGTGGTGGAGTCACCATCCCTGGAAGTGTTCAAGAAATGACTGGACATGACATGACAGTGCCATGGTCTAGTTGACAGGGTGGTGATCAGTCAAATGTTGCAGGTCTTTTCCAACCTAAATCATTCTATGATTCACTGATTGAGTGCACCCTCAGTCCCTTGGTAGATGACACCAAGTTGGGCCTGAGTGTTAATCTGCTGGAGAGCAGGAAGGCTCTACAGAGCCATCTGGACCAGCTGGATCCATGTGCTGAGGCCAATGGTATGAGCTTCAACAAGGCCAAGTACCAGGTCCCGCCCAACCAGGAACTATAGGCTTGGGGCAGAGTGGCTGGAAAGCTTCCCAAAGGAAAAGGACCTGGGGAACTGGTCAACCGGAGCTGAACGTGAGCCAGCAGTGTGCCCAGGTGGCTAAGAAGGCCAACGGCATCCTGGCCTGTATCAGCAATGCTGTGGTGAACAGGACAAGGGACCATTTGTTAATTAAGTATATACAGTGTTGTCTAGCTATGCACAGACAAGGCACAAACATACCCAAATCCTTTCTAGAGAGCAAGCTATATTCATTTGGCAGGAAAAAAATTATCCCAAATGCTGGCCTCTAAATAGTGCATTTTTAAGGTTTTCATAATATAAATAACATACATAAAGTGCACCAAGAAGAAACCTATATGTAAGCAAAGAAAAATCAGTGTCACACATTCCTTAGGCAAGTGAAGCATAAACACACAAAAAAAATTCCCTGACAAAACTCAAAAGTAAAAAAACAGATATAAAGAAGTAAAAAGTGGAATAAGAGAAGAAAGCTGCTCAAGGTGAAAGTAACTCAAGATAAAAGAATCATTCCCACTTTGAACAATCATTTTATTAAAATTTCTAGATAAGGAACACTTCCAGCCAAGAGCTTTTGCTGTTGACTGATATGCAAATTGCAGGACACAATTAAAGCCTACAAAAAAAGTGAGGCAAGTAAAAGGGAATTAATAAATGGTTTGTACATTTTTCACTAATCATACAATGTTTAAAGAGTTGGCCAACAACATTAGTACCTGTAGCCTCAAGGATTAGAGAGCTTGGCTTGTGATTTCATTATAATTAAAAGGTAAAAATAGAAAAAATTACCTTAGATGAACTTAAAACGGGGATTTTTCTATATGCCAACCCTCACACCTGAATACGCTTTGAACAGAACTCCTATATATTTTCAAAGTACATAATGTCAGAGCAGCCAACATGAAAGAATGAAAACCAGGCAACCAAAATATCTGGATTTTGTTTCACTGGTCATAATAAGAAAAAAACATAACACAAAACAAGCAAACAAAAAAACCTTCCGCCAACAAAAATGAAGAATTGAAGCCAGTTAAGTAGTTAGAATAAAACCATATTTGAAATTAAGAAGACATTGTTGCACTTTGCTCCCTCTGTCTGAGCAGAGAGTAACTTAGTCTGAATATGCCTGCACAGATGCTTTACAGAAAACAGGGACACAATTCCTTTGTACCTCATAAATTGAGCCTGTATTATCTGATGCTGTTAGGTAAGCAAAGCAGGATATCAATCCTTACCAAACTTACACACAACAAGGAGATACCTTTAAAAGAAACAGGACGGGTTTGGCTAGTTTAAGTGTTTCTTCATTCAAAACAAACCAAACCACTGTATTTTTTCCCAAGTGGAGTTTGACTTAGTTCTTCCAAACTCTTGTAAGAGAAGGGCAGCCACAACATCATTTTCCTTGTAAAAGTTTCCCTGTCCTTGTCATTCCTCACCAGAATCATAGTGAAAAAAAGAAATAAGCCATCTTAAAATATACTCAGTTTTGGAAATCTAATGATTTGAACATTTGAGAAGGTATCTGGTTTCAACATATGTGAATATAATGAGTGAAAAATCTATTCTAGATCAGATAAGTTCTTAGATAAAGAATCAGAAACTGGACTCTTGGGTGAAAAATCAGAAACACAAGAAAAATGTTGCTAGTCCTTTCTGCCTATAAATGACTGCTGGTTATGCAGTCTGTTGAATATGTGTATTTTTATCATACTCACAGAAAGTCCAATACAAATGTCTGAAAAAACAATATAAAAACAATTTTACTCTAGTTGTTTGGGCAACTATGGTAAAATCTTTCCCCAGTTTGATTTTATTTTGAAGTTATTTCTTGTGCCAACTGATAACAGGAGTAAGTCTTTGCACATTAATTTTTCTTGTCTATTTTATTTGTCATGTTAATACATAAATGCCAAAACGGTACATGTAATGTCAGTCAAGTCCTGAGATATAAAATTATAAATTCTACAGTGACCAGATTTCTTATTGCATATTTGTTAGTGATCTGCTCTGAATGTGTCAGCATGTAGGACATAATGCACTTTACCATTTTGCATTTCTGGTTTGTAGGTTAATAACCTGTAAGATACACATCTGAAGCAGTCTTTACATGTACTGTTTCCTGGAAAGGGGGAGACAAGTTAAACAATATCTTAAAATACTAAGCAGACAATACATTCAGATCAAAGATATTGACATTAGTGGAATTAAGACAGCTATGGCTACTATATGTACCAATAGTTCATGATTTGAGGATTTAACGATGAAATGTGGATCTTTGTAGGGATTACTTGCTATTAGTTTAACATACTTCTACTTGTGTAATATTGGTCTTATTTAATATTTCATTACACAAAATAAAGAAAACTTGCTGACTAATTTCTGTTACAAAGTTGTTGATGGAAATAGCAAGAGTTCCACTAGGAAAAAAAAACAACAACAAAAAAATCCCCACTGTAAATAAACTGAAGGATAATATAGACTTTAAAAAATGTATTTAGAATTTCAGAAAAAGGTAAAAGAGAAACTTTCTATGTGTCTCTGGGTGAAGGTAGAGGAAGAAAGAACAGGTGTCATCCCCAAAATAGCAACTTGAGAGACCACCTAATCCAAGAAAGTGGTAAAGAAGGTTCTGCTGAAGTACAGAGGTGTATGAGTAACAGAATGGGGCAAGAAGCTTCAGGAAGATTAATTAACCATGTATCTGTACAGGTTTCTGGAGTAACATATGTTTTTTCTAGAGTTTGCCAGAGGAATGCCTATTTTTTACTTTTATGATAATTATGGGGAGAATTAACTGAATATAAGGATGGAAATACAGGAGAAATGAAACAAAACCAGCACAGGTTACTAAACAAGAAGGAAACAGCAAATTAAAGATCATGATTTCGCAAAAACAGTTTCAGTAATATCAGGTACCTGGAAAGACAGGTCTCTTGGAAAGTTGATTTAAGGGATGAGGGAGTGCAGGAAACTCAGCAGTTAAGACAATACACAATAGGTTATTCTAATGGACAAAAGAGACAAAACAGAGGCTCAAGAATCAATGTATCTGTTTAAGGATAGGGCAGAATTAAAGGAAGATATATATAGAGGAGCTTTGACAAAGGACTGGAGATGAGAAAAGAGAAAATGTTATTTACTACCATAAATTTGCTAAAACACTGAAAATCTGAAAAAGCAGCTGTCAACAGTTTACTGGCAAAAAAAAGAGAATGGTATTTTTAAACAGTATCTGTTATCTGCTGTATAGAGCTACTCTTGTTCAATACTTTTAATTAATGACAGACATAAAAGAAGAAAATATCCTTTTAAAATATGCACTAAACTAAAAGGGAATTAAAATATTCTGGAAAACAGGTTCGTAATTCAAAATCACTTTGATAAACTGGAGATACTATCCAGGAGACATTCTGTAAATACATATGTAAATTATTCCACTCGAGGAAAAAACAAATCAATCCCACAAATGCAGATGGACCAGTAAGCAGAAAGACTGAAGAAAAAAGTATTTAATCATTATACTGAACTATAAATTAAACATAAAGCAGGTTAGAAGTTGCTAAACTCTGGAATTTTTCAATGACTGCTCTCACAGTCAAGTCACGGGATGAGGGGACTGAATATTGAACAAGAACAGGTTTTCTCCAAAACACTAGTAATTTGTAAGTATGCATGAGTTAAAGAAAAGTATAAGTTTCAATTAAATGCCTCCTTTTTTCTTAATGAACCTTGTCCCATTTTTTAAATCTTTCTAGTAGTATTTTCCTAATTCTATTTCTTTCACATTAAAGATTCCATTCATTAAGACATACAGGACGGAATGGTTCCATGGCATTTTTCTGGAAAACAGCCTGCCTTGAAAATTGCATTAAATTAATAGACAAGCACATTAGCCCTCTTAATAATGCAAACACAAAGAGATTCTTAATTTTGCATTGTGCCTAATACTTCAAAAAAGTGCATTCCCTAGTAAATCTATTTTCAAAAATATGTGTTTTACTTATACCGACTGCCAAACAATCCTTCTGCTCCAACACGAGCTTGCTAAACACCATCACAACTTTTTGGGGTATATTAACAAGTCTTTTATTTGTCTAAGACGACAAACAGGGAAGGACTACTGTGGATGGTGCCGAATTAAAACCATCCTTTTAATTAAAAATTAGATTTCTTGTAAGTGCCAATGAAAACTGAAATCACGTACTGACCCCGACAGGCTCCGCAGTAATTAATTCTAATCACCACTGGAAGCTACTCCTAACTCGGTAATGAAATCCGCACAATAACTTTTTATTAAGACAATAAAACTGATGCACAGTAGTGACTTTATACCCAGCTCCAGCTCTGCTGTACACCTATTTTTGGCTGGCTGGCCAGTGCGGGCGGCGATCGGTGCCCAGCCCCTTATCCAGGGATCGCGGGCACCGGGACAGCGCGGCGCGGGGGCGCCCCCTGCTGGCGCTCGGCCGCCACCGCCGGCCCGGCAGGAACAGCCCCGGGGCTTGGGAGGATCCACAGGAGGGAGAATCCACAGCCCCTCCGGGCACCCGCGCAGCAAAGCTTTTCCTCCTGTTCACGCGGAACTCCCTGTGCGTCAGTTTCTGCCCGTCGTCTCTTGTCCTGGGCACCACCAAGAAGATCCCGGCTCCGTCCTCTCGACGCGCACCTTCAGATACTGACAGACACTGATGAGGTCCCCTCTAAGTCTTCTCCTCTCCGGGCTAAACCGGCCCAGCTCCCTCAGCCTTCCCTCACAAGTGAGGTGCTCCAGTCCCCTGACCATCAGCTGAGACCAGCCCAGCAGTGCCAACATCGCTCTGCAGGAGACCCGCATGTCCGCCTGGATCCCGCCTGGATCCCCGCAGGGACTCCAGCTCCTCTA
Source organism: Calyptomena viridis (assembly GCA_013390005.1). Lineage (NCBI taxonomy): Eukaryota > Metazoa > Chordata > Aves > Passeriformes > Eurylaimidae > Calyptomena > Calyptomena viridis. The sequence goes on from WEIV01024741.1 coordinate 22,864, forward strand.
CCAGTAGACGACCTTCTCTACTCCTACGGCACAAACAAAACCCCAGACTAACACAGAAAATATTTTAATAACCACATTTCAGAACTAACACCAATATTAAAAATTAATTTGTATCACTTTCCCTTCCTTCTGAAACTCAGAATTTAGTTGAAAATTAACTGCGAGTGCATCAAAATTATGAGAACTGTCATTTTCACTCAAAGGTTGAGCAGCACATGGGGGCTCTTTAGGCTTAGCAGAGTGAAACCCCGGGGGTGGTCAGTGTTCTCGGCAGGGCATCTGACACACGTCACATTAGCCCTGGCACCAGCCCTGTTTTCTCCATCTGAACAGAAATAACATTTTTATTTACACTTATTCAACCAGTTTGGATTAGCATTGTTTCTTTTGAAGTTAAGAAGCAGCCTAAAAGTTGACAAAGTAGTTTTGTAGTCTGACTAAAAACCTGATACATGGGATGAGATGCGCTAATTTTAAAATGCCAGTTACTTGCTATCAAAAATGGAAAAAAGCAGTCACATCCAAGATTTTCTTACTGCTTTTGCTGAATCCTGTTTGAATGGTAAATCATGCCTTTTACAACGAGGAACTGTAGAAAATACACTATACTTAGGTTCAGAGCAAAATTTAAAATTTTACTTTTGCATAATCTTGTTTCATTTTCAGTTGTAACTAGCTTCCTATGTGACATAAGTCACCTCTAAGATAAATACATCATTTTAAAGACAACATTCATTAGTCTCTTGGAGAATTTAAAAGTATAAACTACTATTTAAATAGGAAATTTAAAAATATTTTAAAACCTTAAATTGTGTAAAAACTACACATGCAGACACATGAACACACATGGTGCATATACACATGTACACAAGGAGCTGGAAATGAGCTTATTTAACCCACAACTGAGAACTGGTTGCTTATTATGGGGGAAAAAGATACATCAAGATTAAAATTGTAATAGAATTAAGATTAAACTCATTTACTTAACCAAAGCTTTCTGTTAGGTGACTGCAAGCCATTTACTTTAGCAGTACAGACACATGAGCAGTTGTACAACAGCACAGTGCACAGAGGTAGGGGAGGAGGAACATCTGTGTGATTCCAGCTGTACTAATCAGAGTCATACAACTCTGGTTCCTCTTAGCTGATGACTTAAGATGATGTGAGTTCTCTGGAGGATGCAATAAAGCAGGAAAAAACCTTAATTATCCTCAATTCCATCATAAACAAATGGATGGTAGGACATTTTCTGAAAAATATTGTTATTTAATCCAACAGAAGTCTTACTATTGTCTTTCAATCATTATTACAACCAGCCTGTAATACAGCACTGGAAACATCTCTGGAAATTGAATTTTGTTTTATTCTCTACCGAGGCAATTAGTATTTTAGTTGCAATTCAGTCAACGGTGACTAATAAAAACCAGCATAAATGAAAACTTCAGAAAAAAACTTCAGAAAAAAATACTCAGTGATTGAATACTATCAGGGTTGATGGGAAGTAATGGAAATTTACTTAGGTCATAAAAAAAAAGTTCAAAGAACAGAGCTTAAAGACTGAAAAGAAACTGAAATACCTAAACCAATATACGTTTCGAAAGTGCAAAAAATCTTTTCCATAAAAAAGCCTTTAACTTGCAAAAGCGATAATATTCTTCTCTATAATAAATTTTTTTTAAACACTAATGTCAGAGAAAAAAATAGACACCCAGTATAAACTGTATGTATGTATATATACATTGGTACCAGATAAAAGTTGGATTTTTATGTATTTAAATTTTATATCAAATACACCAAGTTATTAATACTACCAAACTACTTGGCAAAGAAGAGTCTTTTTGAAAAGAACATATTCAAGAAATTGTAACAGACATTCAGTGTCTATCTCACCTTTCTGATCTTCCAAAGGAGAATTATTTGAAGTCTGAAAAAGTCCAACTACAGCAGGGCCTATCCCCATCCTACACTCCCATTTTGGGTATGGCCTCCACTGTCACCCAACAAAAAGCAATAATTACTTTCCATCAGACCCTCTTTAATTCAGTTTTGAACTATGGGCTTCTTCTAGTTCACTGTTTGACCAGCCACACATCTTCCAACCATAAGGGCTAAAATGCAGCATTGCCTAAAACACCCAAATCATCACTCTGCTATCAATTATTATTTTATTAGCTTAAAGAATCAGTGTTAAGTGACCAAATTGGTTGTTTAATGTTTCAAATCTAATTAAATATACAAATAAGATCCTAATTTTCCTATAAGAAGTTTAAAATACTGTGATAAAGAATTCCTACATCATTCAGAAACTGAACTGGGTATAATAACATTCCTAACATGGGCTTGATAACTAAAGGTTCTTTGAAAACATGCTATGGACAGCATATTCCAGGCAGGAGGAAAACTCCAATACAAATCAAGATAGCTGTCTGTCACCTCATCTGGTTCTGGAAGCAGGCTGCAGTTAAGGCAGTTATCCACTAAGTGGCATTATCAACCCAAACACCTAATTTTGACAAAAAATAACCATCGTAAAGAGCATTTTACCCCCTACAAACAAATTGATGGAAAACATATTCCTTGAATGATTCGTTTTATTCGAGTTTGTCACAAATTTTTGGCATTGTTCCAAACAGCATTACCAATTTACTTTTCACATCAAGACATTGGCAAATATTTAGCAGGACGGTGAGGGAACAAAACTCTCACCTACTAAACAAAGCAACCAAAACATAGGAGCAATATGAGTTCAAATAAGACACATAAAGGTACAAGGTAGTTTAAAAGTAGCTGCGGTTTCAGTAGTGCTGTAAATCAACAATTTTAGTATTTCCTTTTGTGAAGTGAAAATATAAAAGTCACACCAGATGTTTACTTTAGATAAAACATTTTTAAAAAAAGTAAATCCAGTGAATTAGATATACTGATGCTACCTGATGCTAGGGAATAGTAAAAAATTATAGTAATTGGGAAAGTAAGAAAACTACTAGGCTTCACTAATTATTTAAAGATTTGTTTTCAAAATGTTAAGGATTAATGACTGTAAATATAGGATGGTTCTGACAATGGTTTACTGGAAAAATGCTCTTTAGTAACAATATAAATACCAAAAAAAAAAGTATTAAAATAGAACTCTCATTTTAAAATAGTTTTCCCCTATTCCTACTGTCTTTTATCACTGTCAATTTGTTCATACAGAAACAGCTACCAATAATAAAGGGGAAAAAATCAGTATTACTGCATATGAGACTACAAAAAAATTTAAATGAGCAACTTCGGTCTCTCTGCCTCATCAAAGCATGTCTTTTAAGCTTGTGAAATGTCCTATACATGCACTCAAAATTCTCAGCATACTTCAATGCTACAAGGAGCAAGACATTCCTTTTCTTTAAGTAATTTTTTTTTCTTCACTGGTCACAGAGGAATTACATTAGGACATAGTCCTTTTTCCCTACATTCGCCTACTACAAACATTTGCTGCAAGTCAGCGACTCCAAAACCAAATTGTTTACAATTAACTCAAAAAGCCATTAAAAAATTGTTTCTTTGTTCCAGTTGGAAAGAGAGGCAGCCAGATGTGTGGCTTGTTGATCTTGCTCTTTTCTGACCTCTGAGTGTAGGAAGAACTGCAGCTGAGGAAGGAAGTCAGCAAGTTGTGTTAATGAAGGTGAACATTGCAAAAAAGAGCTTGCAAATGTTTTTCACAAAAAAAAACCTCTTTGAAAGTTTTTTACTAAGAAAAGAGAAATTAAAAAGCATTACTTTTTGCTACTGATGAAAAATCAGTGCCGTTGTTGCAAAAGAAGTCAATAGTTTATATCTTTTACTACTTCAGAAAAATTTTACACTTAATTTCAAAAGCTTCATGAAGTTTCACTGCTGTAAATTAGCAAAGGCCTCATCATTAACACCTGCTGGGAAACCATCCTTCTTTGGGGATGCAAAACTCAGGAAAAGCATTTTAATTTTAGGCTCTGACTGAGTCACAGTCTAGCACTACAGACCAAAATCTGGCCTAAAGCCGAATTCCAGATTGATGGTGTACCCAGTTTTTGGGAAAACACATCTGGCACTCAATGCAAGGCAGCCCCCTACAGTTATCACAGTACTCTTCTTCACAGTTCTCCCTGAAACAGCATTATATCTGTAAAATACTTAGCAATGAGTTAACTAGTGATCTGTACTGAAAACCTCACCACATGGTAATCCTCACAACGGTACAGAACATGCCTGTACAAGATTGTTTTTATGCTCACAAAGTATCTCTCATCAACTGCACAGCAACAGGCATGAAACCTTGTCATCTTGTTTATAAACTCTTAATTACTTTCTAAAAAAATGTCTAAAATGCATTCTGAAGTTCTACAACCACAGTGCTCCTCATTTTGTCAGGTAGCTGAGCTGTTAGTAAGTTATCATGGCCTGAGGTGATACCTAAGGTCACATTTGTGTGTGAGGTACAAATTCACTCCAGAGATTCAGCTTTAGATATTAATTCTGGCACCTCAAGCAGTGAAGTGAAGTGTACTTCAGGTATCCAACATAACTGTCAAAATTAAGTTAAATGTTTGATGTTGCTCTCCCTGCATTGCTAACTTCATCTTAACAGTTCACACTGCTTTTGGAGAAAATGTTGCCTAATTCTTGTCAACCAGTTATTATTTTAAGTATATATTTACCATCTGAAGACCTGAATCATCATGGTTCACCATCTGATTTATGTCTACTATGGTACTATTTAATTAAGAAACTTTCCTATGTATTCTTAGAAAACAGGAAACGGAAAATGAAAACTAGTTTACTCTCTTCCCACCCCAAGGTCATTTAAAAACCAACATTAATAGATCACCATGTGCACACAAAACACTTCTGCAAACAGTCATACAGTTATTTAATCTGATAAGAAAATTCAAATTCTGTAGAACTAAAGCAATATTTCATGTCATACTTTTCAAAACAGTTGTGATACTGGTCATTTTAAAAAGGTCTACGAGATTCAATCTTTCTCTTTGCACTGAAAGAAATGAAAACTCTATTATGTAAAACTCCCAGCACAGCTCAAGCAGCTCACAACTATGAGAAGAAAGAATTGCTTCTGTCACATTAGTATTTAGAATTTATTATTGTCTTGTCACTATCATATTGAGATTTGATATTCAGAACCTTTTCTTTAAAAAAATCTTCAGATGTTTCTACAGCTTGTATTTTGTCATTCTGCTGAAAAAAAATCAGTCTTTAGGGTCATTAAAGGCATACTTAAGGGCTTCGTCTGAAAAAAAAAAAAAGTCTTAACTGTAAAAGTCTCCAAGAGCAAACAGTCAGGACTCGAAAAATACACCAGGTAAAAAAAAAAAACCTAACAAATTTTCCTACCAGTCATAATTCCTACCAGTTTATTATTTCCTACCAATGAACTTAATAAAAGCAGTGAACCACACTACAGTTAATATTAACTTTCTGTCAAATAAATTTATAATAATCCATAATTTAACAAATCTCTCTTTCCTCATTTCGCTCTCCTTTTTTCTCCTCATTTCTTCTTTCTACTGACACATCAAGAGTATTTATCTCCATTCCTACTTCCTTTTTATTCTTCCTTTTCATTCTACTTGTTCTGTCTGTAAGATCTCCCTTCAAGTCCTCTCAGTGCTCCCCAACTGGGGTGGATAAGCCCATGCAGAGCATTAATTTTTGAGATTCTCTCCTCTCTGGCTCAGAAGGATCATCCTTCATTTAAAAAGTAGAATGGGACATTAATTTCAGTTGAAATGATGTTATAAAATTTAATAGGTGTGTCATATACATAATTCCTATTTCAAATTCCATACGACTGTAACAAAATAGGAGGCTGGAAGGTCTTTTAAAGGAGAAAATAAAAATAAAATAGCAAAGTAGTTCTCTACAAGTTCACATCATTAGCTTAAAACAGAGAAGAATGATTTCCTACACTGCAGAAAGTGTCAAAGCTCTGATTGCAGCCTTTCATCTTAGTAAGTCTCCCCTGCCACCCCTCACATGCACCTCCTCCCTTGGAGCTGGATTTATTCACCCATCCAGTGAAATGAAAAAGGAATACTGTCTTTCAAATATGCCGGTTCCACATCCACATCCTTTGTGGCCTTAAATGAATTAATCTCTACACCCTCCCAACACCTTTCCAAGTGGCTTTATTTCTTTTAAAAAATCCTCTGTGTGATTAGCAAACACCTTTATTTTGACAGGTCTGGCTTCTCTGAACCTGCTTTCGCAGAAACGCAGCCAGGCTGCTGCCAAGTTGGGTTTGTCTTTACCTGCCTTTTGGCCACAGCATAGCTTGTTGGATGCCTCTCACAGCACCTGAATTAATGACAGCAATCACTGTTACTAAAGCAAGGTTAGCTTAAAAAGTCCTTTCCATACTCAATGGCTTCTACTTCTCTTAGAAATGACTGGATGAAAGCTACCATCCCACACAGCTTTACTTCCCATAATAAAGTTAAACTATTATTGTCTTTCAGATCTTAAGTGTTACATGCTGCAAGTACCCAGGTCAAAAGTCCTGTCTGGTTCACATCTCCCAGCAGTACAGAAAGGGCTGTTTGGGTCAGACCCACCAGAACTGGTGTCTGTGACTCTCAGCCCTGAAGCCCCAGTGCACTGCTCATCTCAACTTGGCCATGTGTGAAGTGTGACACTGAGATTTCCCTTCAGTTCCCAATAATCTATGTAGAAAACATGGAAAGCCAAATTGACATGACCTCTAGTATTTCACTAAGTAGAAGACAGTAATCTTCAGTGACAAATTCTCTTTTAAGTACATCTCCAGATCAAAACTTTCTCACTCTTCTTTATCATCCTCTGCTCCCTCCTCAGTTATTGAAGTTGGCAGCTTTTCACAACTCCTTCATAGTCTTCCTCATGTATCAAACCTTTTTGTGGAGCAGAGAGAAACAGAACTTTAAAGCAAATAAAACAATTTGTTGCTGCAGGTACTGGCACTGATTTCCTTGTGTTGTCACCAGTGCTTGTTTGAGTCTGCAGTGAGCTGATGCAGAGGTCTAAACTGACAAAAATAATCCTCCAGGAAGCCTTTGCAATCCCACAGATTTTTAGCAGCAAATTCCCTAAACCAGCATACCCTGCTGAACTCACTTGCCACTTTGGATGGCATCAAGCTACACACCTGATCATAAAGATAAACCTGTACACAGATTGACCATACAGAGTTGGTATGGTGTGGCTTCTCTCAGGGAATATAAAAATTTAGGACAACTGAACTATTATTATTTAAAATCTTGAATAACATTGGACTCATTCAACAAAGACAAACACTCTGCACAAAGTAAAGTCCAGCATATTGCACTCTTTAGTTTTCTTGCACTTCCTGTATAAAAGAAAGGGGGTACTTCTCACAAACACTTGGTTATGTCTTACCTAAATGGCCAGTGGTTCCAATTCACATTCAAAAATCCAAAGAGGTGATGCTAAACATTCAATGTTCGTCTGTCATGAAAAACATTCAAGATTACACTTGGGATCATTCTGCTTTTCTTTATCTCGATTTTTAGATTAAACTTTCTACTCCAAAAAGGAAATTTCCACCAAAAATAGAAATTATTCTATTCAAAGTGAAATTTGTAATATCCAATAATTTTTAGAGCAATACCATTAAAAAATGCAGCTGGGTTGAAAAGACCAAGTACTTAAACTAAATTTTATCCCACATAATTCTGCAGAACAGATCCAATTTAAGTTGGATTTTATAATTAGCTGACACAAAGGCTGGTACAGCCAAAGGAAAATAATCTTCACTGATACTGGTATGCATTATATTAAGAATTAAAAAATATAATAATGAAATCATGAAAATGGGAATACATTTCCAGAACATTTAGCAATATTTATATTGAAAAAGTCCAGTTAAAGCAGTTCTAAATTCAGAAATTAATTTTCCAATCTTTTGAAACTATTGAAATAAAATAATTTAAATGCAGAATTATTATCATTTCATTCTGCAAGTGGGGTGGGGAGGCTATCAGAAAAACAAGAGGACCAGCTCCTTCATAAGGATCTATAGGGACAGCTATTCTAATGTTACCTTTTCAACTCTCTAAATAAAATACCTTAGAGAGATGCAGGTTTGCTTCCAGAATAAAGGTGAAAGTAACAAGAAAAAGAAATCCACTACAGAAAAGCTTGGAAATTAACTTCTATTTCAATCCCAATAATGATACTACAACTCCACAAACACTCTTTCCAAATACTCAGATTCACTATCCTCACAACCTCAGAGACCAAGCCATCAAGTCCATAAATCAGCTTAATTAAGTTTTGGTTTTGAAAAACATGTGGTTGTGCTTCTTCAGTTATATTTATATATATGACTAAAAACTGGTTCTAATCTAATTACAGATTTTTTATAATTTAAATTCAAAATAGTAAGAGTGCTTGATTGTTGCTTAAAGAGGAATTATCTTTTGAAACTCAGGGGAGGGGTGGTGCGGTGCAGATCGGATTTTTTTCTAAAAATACATTCCTTACTGCAAATTATAACAATTCATTATAAAAGCAGATTAAATTAAATCAAAATGTAACACTAATTTCCCAAGTAGAACACCCACACAGGGAACTAATTAGCAGTAGCTCCTCTGTGTAAACAAATCTTTGTACCAATTAGTAGCTGGTCAAGTCAGGAAACTCCCTTTCTCTAGGGGAAAAAAGTCTATTTTCAGCGCTGCTTTATTTTGCTGCTGGCTGCAAATTCTCTTCAGTTCTGTAGCAATGGAGGGTATTTAGAACTTTGATATTTCAGAGAGTTTGATGAGAACCCAGTCAAGATTTGGAAAAAAAAAAAAATGGCAGTAGAAGGCCTATAAAAATCACAGAATTGGGACTTCAAAAGAGATGAGAACAAATCCCACTCTCTGCCTAAGCCAATTCTGTCCCAAGGGTTTACACAGACCAGAACAATAACAGTGAAATGACTCAAAACAAACAGTGGAGTAAATGAAAAAAGTACATGGGAAGAAGAATTCTCAGTTGTTATTCTATAATAAGAAAGGCAAACAAATAAAAACTTCAAGGCGAGAATATTATGCGCAAATAGCATTTTGAAAGCATCAGTTATGTGCAACAGGAGAACTACATAACAGGATGGCATTCAAGGGTGGCTCAGTGTTCATTTATCATTGATGAAGTTCAAATCTGCTAGACATCTGTTCTGTGCAAGACTGAAAGTACTGGAGTTGACTCACCTTGTTGAAGATGATCCAGAGCCTTCCTCACAGTCAGACAGAGGCTGCAATCTGTGGATTTTAAAACAGGTTTAAAAGGATTGTTATTAATTAAACTGTTTCAATTACTAAGTAAAAATCAGAAAAGTTACTTAAATGCCTTCAATACAGAGTAATTCTCCTTTTTTCAAAAGCAAAGGGAAGTCCTGCAAGGTATCTTCTACAGGGTATTACACCCACAGCAAAAGGTCAATTAATCTCATAGTACCACACACCAGATAGTGAATTGCTGTTACATCCTATGTTTAGGATGCCTAGTTCACTCTGAAGAGTGAAGCATCTTACAAAGGAAAGAAGCTGGGAAGAAGGCATCAGAGAACAGACAAAGCAGGAACACCTGAGGACAGGGAAAGGACTGGCAGCACCTCACAGAATCCAGAAACTCACCTTTTCCTAGAAATAGGTGATGTAGTAAGGGACAACTTCTGACCCTCCAGTGCAAATGTGTTGCAAAAAACCGCTCTACCTACCACTGTTTTTTATAGTTTACTGATTGAAAATATAAGAAAACATGTCCCCTTCCCACTTGACCCAACAATGACAAAAACGACAGGTCTGAAAGAATCGGAAACTCCAGCACTAATTAAATTTATATAGAAAAACTAAATTTTGGAAACAAAAAACCAACAACTGTCAAGGAGTTCAACTTGTTGTTCAACTGAATCGTAAAATTACAAAACCTTTGCAACTTATAAAGAACAGCTATGCCTCAGTATAACTTATGTAGTAGCTAGGACTCAATCAGATTTTTAACAAAATACACATTACGTTCTGGAAGTCTGCTTTTTACTCTTTCACAAAATTTATCTCAGATATCCAAATTTCTTTCAGTATAAACCAAAACCAAACTAACACAAAATAAAATGGGATGTAAGTACAATGTCAGGGGGTTTCACAGAGTTAATGTGAAGAAGAGGTAAGAAACGGGCATTAAAAAAAAGACTATGGAGAGATGCCAGGAATTACTTCTTGTTCACAAGCAATAACTGTGTGGAATAGGCTGCAAGGCAGGTTAACTGAGATAACACACTTGGATTGAGAGAGATGCTGTCTAGTGGGAAAGAAAGTGCCATGGGAGAGAAAAAGGATAAACTACTCTGAAAAGTTTCCAGTTTAGCATCTTTAAAAAGGAATGGTCCTTTAAAAGTGGAGATAAACAGCCCAAGATTAATATCAGAATTTTCGTTAGGAAAGCTGAGGAGAATGAAGAGAAACGACACTTTAATGTGTTTATAAAATAACTAAAGATACTTCCTCCAACACTGACTTAACCACAGGGTGAAGAAACATATTTATGAGCAACTGCTCTTCTCAGGAGAATTTGCGAGTCAGAAAGAAAGGAAAGCGATCGTTTCTTACACACCAGCATGATATAAATGGACAAAAATAAATAAGACACTCGGAAAACCTTAGCAAAAGCCTTAATGCTGCTTTAAGGGAAGGATATCAACAAGAAGGCAAACCATCATATATCAATGTGGAAGAGAAAACTCTTTTACTGTTTTGGTAACATCCAGAAAGTCAATTTATCCTTAGTTAAAATGCATTTATACAATAAAATGCAGGAGTCAGTTTGGTTCCCTCAGCATAGTAGTCTGGGGGACCTGCTGGGAGTAAAGCTTATTATCCACCCAGGGATTTGAGCAGTCGTAGTTCACAACCAATTTGACTTAAGGAAAAACACAGCTGCTATTTTAGAAGTTTCACGCTGTGTAAGAAATAATTAAGGCTGTACGATCAGTATTCAACAAAGCATAAACAGCAAAGATGCTAAATTAATTCTATTTGCAAATAAAGAGTCAAGTGAAGCTGCATTATGGAATGGACTACATAATGTTGTAGTTCAAAGGCAAAACAGAAGAGTTAAATAAGCTGAAGTGTGCATTAGAGGTCAAACTCTCAATCTTAACTATGCAACCCCAACACTATTTTATGTTTTAGAAGTCCTTTACTCAAGAAGTAGAAAGTACAAGTTCCAAAATGAAGCAAAGAATTATATCCTGATTTAAGATACAAAAAATAAAAAAGGAGCAGCAGCTAAACACATTTACCAATGTATATACTGAAAAAGCACAGACTCATTAAAACCTTTACTACCAAGCTGCTACTATTTAAATATTATGCAGAAAGATGTAAGAGATGTTGATGGCAATACAAGTAATCCAGGGCAGCTCATCCTGATCTAAGCTTTGAACCTCTCCTCACACAACCCTCAAATCACAAACTGCACCAGGAATTCCCAGCCCAGAAATGGCACTTAGCCTGTCACTGTCCACACAGAGACTGGGAGCTCATTTTCTGATCACTGGACCACTGCCATGTGGAGGAATACATGATAAATTCACCAGGATGCCTATGCCATCCCAACAGCTACACCTCAAGTCCTATAGAAGCAAGGTGGTGAGACAGATGGTTGTGCTCCAGGGACTAGAGTCAACCCTTGAGATGTCTGTTGGACCAGACACTGTTAAGTCATTAGGACTCTAATAGCTTTAACACTGCTTAAAGAAAAAAACACCCCCACACAAAACTTCACACCCTACAGTTTTTGCTAAATATAAGGTTAGACTTGCATCTCCTTGACAGGAGGCAAAGAGACAATTAGAAGAAGAGGGCTGAGACATCTGCTTGAGGCAGGAATTCCCCAGGGAAAACCTAAAAGATCATGCCAGCTCAGGTTTGCACTAGCAGGTTGTTACTGCTCCTTTAGCTAACAGAAGGCAAAGCTTAGGTCAGGGATAAATTTTACTTTACTGCCAGGATATATGTCCTTTGGTTGAAGGCTCTGTAGATGCCATCTGCTTACATTTAATTTATTCATTTTGATTTAAAATGTCAGGCCATAGTTCTTAAAAAATAGGGGTTTTTTAAACAAATGCTTTCAAAATTGCTGATTATACTTGTGTATCCCCTGGGGCCTGTCTTATTAAAAAAATATGAAATTCAATTATTCTATGATTTTAAGTTGCTCTAGATTATTTTTCCTGCTTTCCAGACACACCTTCTCACTTCCAGGCTCGAAAGAATTTTTTCTCCTACCTTCCTAAGCACACACAGACAACGCTGCCATTGCCTTCCTGAAGAAGCTGCTGAATTCCACTTCCTAGAAAGCAGGATCTGTGGCCACATATATGTCAGAAAATAAAACAGAACAAGGCACACAGCCATGCTCTGGGCTTGGAACCAACAAACATGGTACAGCTCGTAGCTGGACAACTAAAATCCTATTCCTCCAAAACAGCCTGGCCAGATACAAACAGCCCTTTGGAAATGGTCCACCATCTCCCCTAACCCCAAAACTATGCTTGGGCATTATCTGGGAGAATGTTAGTTGGCACAGGACAAAACTGTGTCATGAGCAGTACTAAAAATGTAACAGTAGAGTTGCATGCCATATCCACTCCTTATTTAGTTCCTACTATGAACATGCCTCACAAATGCAGCACCCAGCTGCTTCTGGAGAACATCATTTTTAGAAGTTAATTCCATAAGCAGCCAAATGCATTTCAGAATTAACAGGTCACCCTTTCCAGGCATTATAGCTCCCCACTTTAATATCACATCCTCACCTAGGTGGTTGTTGCATTCAAACCAAGGGAACAGAACCAGATAAACATGAAACAGTTGAGCATTTGTGTTTCCATATGTATTATACGCAGCATATGTGAAAATTTGCACTCTCTAGGTTTTGGAGTTTTTTAATGTGTTCAGGCAGAGCATGAGTCTCTGACTTGAGTATTTTGGCAAGTCTGGATTGCTGCCAGTGGAACACTGGCTCTGACTGTCAGATGGTATAAAGTGGGCATAGCTCTACTGACAGCATCCCGATGTACAGCAGCTTCTCCAAACTTCACCCACATTGGGGTGATGGACAAAGAAGAAATTCACCTCACAAGACAGGCATTTTTTGAAAAAATCTGTGGGGTTTTTCTCAATAATTCACAGACTTATATATGTCTTCACAAATTTGTTTCTTTCTCCTAAGTCAGAAATCTCAACTTATTTTAAAAATTTAATGCAAACCTGAATCAAAAACATTTACCTTTATTTTGCACAAAAAAGGAACACAAGCAAGAAGTTCCCTGTAAACACAAGAGAGGAACAAGGTCAGTGCAGAAAGAGGGAGGGGAGGTGCCCCAGTCACAGGAGCTGAGATTCCCCTGCAGCCCATGGTGCAGACCATGGTGAGACAGCTGTGCCTCTGCAGTCCATGGATATCCACTGGGGAGCCCAGGGAGGACCCCACGCTGGAGCGAGTGGATGGATCCTCAGAGAAGGCTGTGATCCCATGGGAAGCCTATGCTGGAGCAGGCTCCTGGCAGGACCTGTGGACCCATGGAGACAGGAGTGGGTTTGTCAGCAGGACTTGTGACCACACGGGGCCCCACACTAGAGCAGTCTGTTCCTGAAGGACTGCATCCTGAGAGAGGGGTCACACCAGAGCAGTTTGTGAAGAACTGCAGCCAGTGGGAAGAGTTCACATTAGAAAAGTTCACAAAGGACTGTCTCCTGTGGGAGGGACCTCACACTGGAGCAGGGGAAGAGTGTGAGGAGGAAGGAGCAGCAGAGATGTGTGTTGAACTGACTGCAATCCCCATTCTCCATTCCCCTGTATTGCTTTAGAGAAAGAAGTAGAGAATTTTGGAGTCAAGTTCAGTCCAGGAAGAAGGGAGAGGTGGGGGGAAGGTGTTTTAAGATCTGGGTTTATTACTCACTATCCTACTCTGATAAGATTGGTAATAAGTTAAATTAATTTTCCCAAGTGGAGTCTGTTTTGCCCACAACAGTCACTAGTGAGTGCCCTCTCCCTGCCCTTATCTCAACCCATGAGTCTTCCATTGTTTTCTCTCCCCTGTCCAGCTGAGGAGGGCAGTGATAGAGCAGCTTTGGTGAGCACCTGCCACCCAGACAGTGTCAACCCTCCACAGTATTGACAAAACTGCCTATTACTGTCAAACCTTGACCACTCAATTTATAACCATCGGCTTCCAATCTGGTCCAATGAGTTCACCTAATAATCCACCTAATAAGCACCTGCTCCAACTACTAGTCCCAGATGATGAACTCCCATACCCCCATTTACTTGGGAATACTTTAATCACAGTGCCTTGAACTGCAGGTACAATTTCAGTCTCCAAAAGAGATGAAAAATGACAAATTTATCTCAACAGTGACATCAATACTCTACTAAAGACCATCACTTCAATTAACCAAAAAAAATCAGGTCTTTCAAGAAAAACAACCAAAAGCCCACCCACACATGTGAAGTAACAATTTATTAAATCCCAGAGATGATAACACTGCAGGCATGAGACAGACATCTGTTTTTCACAGATCTTGGCCTACATCCTAGTTCTAGCGTGGAAAAAAACCCCAAAACAACAGCTATAAAAGAAAAATTACTTTAGATCCAGAATTATTATGGTCCTTTTGTTCTGTTCCCAGGATACCTACAGTGCCACTTGAAAAGGGTGATGCTAGGAAATGACTGCTTATTACTAAGATCTTAATTTTCTCCATCTCCCTTTGGGCTCCTTCGACAAAATGCTTCATTTCATATGAAAGTAAATGTTTGGTTCAAAGATCTCCACTTTTCACAGTTGTCAAAGAAAAAAGTCTGGTTTGCACAGACACATCCATTCTGCTGTGATTTCTAAAACATCTTGTGTTGGACTGAGCAAGAAGAGAGACAGCTGATTTACATGCCCCCATGTCAAATCGATTCACAGCATCAGTAAATAAAGGGAACATACAAGGCTGACTAAACCCAAGCTGATCAATACTGTGAATCATCGACTCAGAGATGGCTTTGAACACACACACAGGACATCAGCCAGCAACATGGTTGGAGTTGACCATCCTGGTGTTGGCTGTGCTCTGTGATGCAGAATCAGGAGCCCATCAAACATCACCTAGTAACCTACACCAAAAGCTGGGTGGAACTCATTTAGAGCCTTTGCTCTACAGAAAAAATGTGACTTTCGTCAGTGGGAGGGTTGTGCTTTTTCTCAGAATATATCAAAGGAAGTCAGAAAACTCTTGCTTTACTGTACACAGAGTCACTGTGAGACTACAGGGTACGGGAGCTGAAGGACTTCTTCTTGAAAAGACATAGTTGTCCAGATTTGGTCTCTGAGCAAGTCTTCAGAGAATCACCCCATTAGTCTGTTTTCTAGAAAAACTGAAGATGAAGGTTTTTAACAGTGCAAAATGAAGCAATGAATTCAGGCATGCCTACCTACAGTCACTGGCACAAGATGGGAGAATAGCACATACAGTCAGTCCTTCACAACCAGCAGGAAAGTATCTGCAGGTTTGGAGGATAGCCTAATCCCTAAGGACTGGGTTTATCTCCTTTCCAAACACATGTATATCCAGCTTCCCTTTAGAATCTTTCATCCACGCAGAAAAGAAAAAAAAGAAAAAATAAGCTATTGTAGGAATTAAATATTTTAATTCAATGTCAGCTGAAGGAAATACTACCACATACTTTGCTAGTAATACCACATTAAACACAGAAAGCAGAATGTCTTGTGCCATGTACAAGAAACAAAGCTACCTGAATAACTTCCCCCCACCCCCCCCACCTCGTCTTGTGATTCTCTCTAAAGCGAGTCATATGGCAGCACTTTTCTCCTTTTATGGGCAAAAAAAAAGGAGAAAGGAAGTCAGCAGCCAAGCAGGACTGCAGTACCACATGAATCAAGCAGCTCAGAGCTGTGCTACTCTTCGCTCATCCCTACCTTGGTGAACTATGGATATATATCCTGAAAGAGGGACACTATGAATCAACTGCCACTTACTTAATGCATATATAATTACATGTCACTGAGTATTTCACGCTGAACTCATCACCATAGAATGTATTAAAACCAAAGGATAGAAGTCATGTAATATATTTGCATTTGCTTATCTACCATCTCCTTGTTTTGTGTGCATGTCCTGTTCACAGCAGACAAGCCTCTTCTTTGGGAAACAGCTGTAGTGATAGCATGACACTGAGCAGCAATTAAAATTATAATACTTTCTACTGCATGAATTGCCACGTGTCCCACCCCATCCCAGTGCCCACCGCCCACACCCAGCTCGGTCCTTCTTTTCAGCAGCTCTACGAGATGGAATCAAGGAAAGTTATTAATGATCCAACTTAGCAAATTTGGCTTTTTTTTTTTTTTTTTTTGAGAGAGAGAACTGTGGAAATTATATTTTAGGGAAAGGTAAATGATACACAAAATTCCCTATTTATCGGGCAAAAAAGGGAATAAAAACCTTGTTGTTATTTTATCAATAGAAAGAAAAAATTATTGTTTCTGCTTCAATAATCGATACTAGACAATATGAAGACTCATATCCATAAACATTGACAGTGGGAAATTATAAAGAAACCCACCTCTCATCCATGCATAGGTGATGGGATCAAGAATTTGTATGAACTCCCGTCTCCCACCCAAGCACAGGCTACCAGATCCATCAGCCAGATCACCAGAGTGTGCACATGGCCACCAGCAGGACACCTGCTGAGGAGTCTGGGAACATACCTGTCACCCTTCGAGGTACCCATCATTGATTCAGTCACCTTGCTTTCCCTCAGGTGTTTATGTGCAGTCATTCTGAGTTTCATTTGACTCTTACAACTTAAACCTGACTGCTTTGTTTGGGAGTGATCCTGAAAACAACTGAATCCAATTACATGAACTATGCTTGCTGGGTCACAGCCCACACATCGAAGTTAAAATGCAGATAAGCATTTCCAGGGTCAGAGGCCCTGTCCTTAAAACTACTTTTTTTTTTTTTTTAAGGAAGGAAACAGTCTCCCTGGTTATCAGATCATTATCAAGTCAGATCAGATGGCCCTAATGGCAGAGTTCAGTAAGGAGTATAAAATAATCCCATCATTTTTTCAAGTCTAGCATTGCTCTTACACAAAATATGGAATTTGTTAAATACATCTATATATTCCTTATTGTTAAAGATTAACCATTTATTCCTTGGAAACCTTGAAGTGTTACCAGAATGTATTTAATTCTCTATTGACAAATGTTATTTCATCATAAACATGCACTATTTCTTTAAAAAGTAGTATTTTAACCTGTAGGTGTCCCTTTCCCTTATGAATAAATTAGAAGACATTGAATAACAGCAACCGCCAAAGTACAAACACTTTATTACAATTGTGGTGACTCAGACTGTCAGGATTTGGCAGCCCACAGTGTTCCTCAGCAGCAGAACAAAAGGGGATTTTTTTTGGCAGTTTTACTTTTAGTTCAGTAAAGGACAACATGATACTGTCTGTGCCTTAATGAATCAAAATCTCAGTACAACAAAGGCATAAGCGGTCAGAGCCCGATCATTTTCTGTCTCACGGTATAAAAATGGACAAACAAATAGAGGTATATTTTCTATACATCTAAGGCCTCTAATATGTGTTCTCTCCCCTTGTCTTTTGGAAAAAAAAATAAAACGAAAGTAGCACTATTATTTAGTTGCAGAAATATAAATCAGTTCTACAGGCAACACAATCCCAAAATACTTCAAGATCAGGAATTATTGTCTGTTTTCCTGTTGAATACAAGAGACGCTGATAAAAAATTGCAAGTGGATTTTTTAACACCTTTGCTGTTTAAAACCATAAACCCCATAAACCTAAGTATCGCACTATAACAAAATCTCTCAAGTATTCAGAGCATAAAACACATTTTGAGAAAGACTCATTTTCCAGCATCCCCACCATGATCTCATCTGGAACGGCACTGTCCTGCAGTAATTGGTATTACAGAGCCCTGCTGCAGCACAGCCTTGTGAGAGGGTGAGGGAAGTCTTCCAATCCTACTGGGCTTTTATGCTTTACCAATAAAAACACAGGAAAAACAGTTAGAGAATCAGACCCCAACTTCTCTGCCACCATCAATTATTAGGGAGAGGATTACAGACTTATTTCTAGAAGCTTCTAAAGATGCCAATGTCCATCATGAAATCTTTATCTGAAGGAGTCGCCAACTGCCTACAGAGGATCCTTGAAGCAAAACACTGTGCAATTACAGAGCAATGCAGTACAGAGAGTCAGACTGTGTGTATGTGGGTGGAAGAAAGTATAACTGAGACAAAATTAGACTATTCCTGGAAATAAACATAACACATTTAACAATCTAGCCTTCTCAAATCTAAACAGGTCTGAACAACTCTGAGAAATATTATTATATAATTTCCCCCCACCACTGATTCCCTCTCCAGTTTCCACAACATTATAGGAATCCCATCCAAAAAATTAGGACCAATAGATGACCTATACCAAATAAATACCACTGTACATCTCCCATGGAAAGCTATTTAAACACAATTCTGGAATCAATTTACTGCAAACAGGATCATACGGATCAGTTATCAGAGAGAATTTTCCTTCTTCTCCAAAACCAATTCTCCTCTTTAAGTGGCACCATCACTCAGCATTTCCATACTAGCTAACAACAGTAATGAATTTTTGCCCCACAGCTCCACACCACTATTAACATGCATGAGAGAAAACAGAAGATGAACTTTCTCCCCCTCTTCCCAGAAAGCCATTAACTCAAGCTAACCTCCCAGATTTAATCTGGGGCAGCTGCAAAATGAAAATTATAATTATCAAGTTAGTATTAAATACAGTCACGATAAAGAAAATAAAACAGAAAGCAGCTTATCTTTGAAAAACAAGAAAACAACCCCTTCCTCACACTTCTTAGTCTAACCACATGCAGCCTAGGCAACAATAGTCTTAGGATACTATTGGACTCAGTTCAGTTGCAGAAGCAAATAGTAGTGAGCTTCTTTCAAAATATCCTGCCTTACCAGTAGGCACTACAGGCCATGGATCCATGCAGGATATGGATCTCCTGGCTGCTTTGCATGTGCTAACCAAGCATGGATGCAATGGATGTCATAAAGCATCTCATCAAGGACAAGACATATACACTGGACAACTGAATCAATCCACACTCGAATTGAGTTCTAAACCCAAAATAAATACTTTCTCCCAAAGTCCTCATCCTGCCAAATTCTGGCCTTCATCCCCCCAAAACCTATACTCTTGTTAGATTTACTAGTCCATATGAGTCTAGAAGCACAAATTGGATTCACAGGAGAATTTTGAGCATGGCTACACCGAATTTGTGTATATAAGGGAAAGTAAGATAACTGGGATAGCCATCTAACCTAACAGGTAACAAAGTTGTGAAGGCTGTACCTTAAACTGAGGTCTCCTACTCCTGGAAGCTCAAGAGGTACCTGCTTATTAAAAGGTGTTGTAAAACTCTCAGGCGTCCCTAGGAGCAAGATACAAAGTCATTCCTTTCACAAGCTCCTGAGGAAAGGAGTCATGCAATTTTGAAGTTTCAGATGAGAGGGCAGGAGCATGCCCTCAGGCACCATGGAGCAATTTAAAAGCATCAGGAAAGCAACCACAGAGGAAGTAAAAGTGGGTGGTAGGTGCTTTTCAGGTTGAGAGACTGGCTCCTAACCACATCTCTGCACGCCAGGGTAGTGCCCTAAACCACAGGCTATGTAGTCCTAAGAATATTCCTGCTGAAGCTATGAAATGCAAAAATGTTTACTGGATGAAACAACAAAACACCTATAGAAACCAGATTTCCCTCACCTGAATGCCTTAATCACAGGGCACTTAATCATAGGAGTCACTCTCCCTATGGCCTAATTATTGTATGGGGGTTTTTTCAAAGTAACAAGGTTGCAGGTGAAATAAAGGACAGCTTATGACACGCTGCTTGTTGCACTCTCTTGGGAAGAGAATGATGTGAGTTAAAGGTACTTAAAGCTGAAAAAGGGACAGAGAATCAAGCATCACACTTAACGAGTATGGGATGCGACTAATGCACCATCAAACAAAAAGAAGAGGGAGAGATTAACATAATTGCAAATGTTTCTACCTCGAGTTTGAGTAAATATCTTACACTTATTTCTTAGCAAAACAAGCTTTTCAAATCCCGAGGGAACATTTCCATCTCTGGATGCCAAAGGCAGTGAGGCAGCAGAGACATGCCACTCTCCAAAACAGTCTCAGTGGTAACAGCTCTGGATGGATGCAGAAATGCAGGTCTGTGCACCTCCTTTCCTTCACATTAAAAAATGTAGAAAAGTGGGCTTTCAGACATGGGTTTTAAGACCATCAACCTTAGCTTTGAGGCATCTAATTGTAAAATAGGCCACTCAAATAATTTATGAATTCAGGCAGTAATACAGTAGGGAGAAGGATTCCCCCCTGCCCAAATCCCATAAATTATAAATAAAAAAGCTTCTAACAACTATTTAAATTTTAAGTTAAACCTATGTGTATCAGAGAGATACAGGAGAGTACAGAATGACTTTTATCTAAAATGTCAGTGTCAGTCTACACATCCCCTTATAAACACCAAGCCACCTCCACAGTGTTATTAAATTGTGCAAACTTACACTTTGTCATTCAGATAAATGGGATCCACAGATAAATGGGATCAAACTCAAGATCCCAGTATGCTCCCTGCCATATTCTAGACATGACAAATCCCATGCCATATTGATGCTCTTCAACACGCCTGAGGGACATACATTCATGAATTACATTTATTAACCCAAGACATGAACCAAACCAGACTAGCCCTTGTGATAGGCACACATAACACCACAAGCTGCACTGCTTCTGGAACCTTCAAAATTAACTCTTCACATGTTACAAATGTCAAATTCCTTATACAGACTTACTCAAAAATAAGCCTGGGATTTATGCATTAACTTTACCTTTTGCACTGCCAGTCATCCAAACCATGATGTTAAAAGTCAGCCTGTCCACAACGGACAGCACCACAGAAATATTGTCATGGACAGCAGGAGGGTGGGGGGGAAGATAAAAATGCACAAAGAATTCCGACAGAGCACTGGTTTTGTAGTCTACTGAGAAGTACATAAATTTGACAAGAGATTTCAGCTGTTAGCAGGCAAAAGTAACTGTTCCTGAGTTAACGTAAGGCTGATGGACGTTTAACTAAATCTCATGGTCGTTATCTTCATGTTGGCATTATTTCTAAACATAATAAAAATCTTTCAGTACCTGTGTGTCAGTGCTGCACTGGGTCATATCTGTCCTAAAAGGTATTTGTCCTACATATATTACTGTTATTTTTTTCTGTAGAACCAACTATTGCTACTAGTTTAAATCAAGAATTTGTATCAAGCAGCAGGTAAAGACTGAAAATAAGACACATTTTTTGTTTTAACTGGAAGTGCGAATTGGAATTTTGTGAAAGTAGAAGAATGGTACATTCTTGGTTCTTCATAAGAATTCTGACCTGTACATCTAACATCATTCAAATTGCTCTCATCATCATTCACAGGACTGCATAGCAGCTTCTATTACAATTTTAATTTAAACAACGAAATTCAAATTTATGACTGCATTTTTTCCAGCTCTCAAGCTGCCCCATATATTAAGTATTTTAATTCATGCCTCTCAAACTGTTTTCTCTGATTTAGTGTTACTGTTTTGCATTCCTAGATACCATGAGTAGCAAGCATTGCTAAAAGAATGATTGGTAATATTGAAATGGATCCAAATACATACTGAATTTATTACAGAGGAAACACTAAAAGGTTTTGGCTCCTTCCAATCATTGTACGTTGTTAGCATACATACACCCCTGTCCACTGATGTTATAGGTCACATTGACATAGTCAGTTTGTCTCCAGGCATCTAACAGGAATGATGTCTGGATCACATACAGGTTTTGGATACAGAATAGTACTTTTCTGGTTTGCATAAAATGTGAACTGAAAGATCAAGCTCATGTGCTACTGCTTGTAGGATGCACCTAGTGCTAAACAAAGTAAAATACTTCTGTAGAGTCACTGGCAGTTTCTCTAAAAACTCTATTTAGAAGGGTACTTGGAAGTAGATACAGATATGATCGATTCAAGAGGTCTTACGGTATCTGTACACCTATAAAATATTATTTCTGTCAAAGTACCAGAATTGTTATTCGTCTAAATAACATCTAGTATTTTTGACAGACATTTTAAGCTCTCCTTTAGCATAATACCTAATGTGGAAATCTGCAACATCCTGCACATGCAAATCTTCAATGTCTTTGTGAGGCTACCATATTGCTGAGGCCAAGATATTTCAGCCTGACAAAACAGTGTCAAAATGATGTCATGAGGACAAGCTAAGCACACCAACAATGAATTATCTTCTCAGCACTGTAAAATTCACTACTAGACTCACTGTCATGGCAAAATGACATCTGCTGACAGTAACTGTAGTACTATCCAAGATGGTCACCATTTTTCCTTTTTGACTTAAGGGTTTTTTTAATTCTAATTACTAGCATACATAGGTTTTTTAATCACTTGTGGTTTATTTTCTGTTTTTTAATAAAGAACAGAAGTTCACAGGAAAAAAGTGCATCACTGCAAAAACAGCACAGGAGGGTACTGAAAAAGTACAGAGAAGAATACAGGAAAACATTGCAGACTTTGATAAATCATGTAAGTAACTCAGAAAGCCTTGCTTATACTTGCCATAGAGCAAAATTTTAACAACCAGATAAACTATACTACGGTCATTCAGGTTGAAGAACTTTATTCTTAGCTGCTACCTTATGCTTTATATGAAACGTCATGATGTTTCTGTGATCTGTAATTTCATCTCATTAAAACATTTTTTTAAACTCTACCCTAGGAAGTACTAGGGCTTTATCATCAGTTTTTAATTTGGGCCTGGTGAGGTGAGGGAGTGGGGGTAGTACAGAAGAGTAGAAAGGAAATTTAAACATGAGAAATTATAACGTTTATTTTTTTACATTACTTAAAAAAAAGTACATTGCTGATGTATCAGTCTTCCTGACATGTTATAAAAATACAAAGTTACCATAACAGAGAAAAGGGAAGTATCATCTTGGTTCTTCCCTGTGTAATATGAGTTGGGGTATTTTTGTAGAGCTGTGCTGAGCTGTGAAAATCATTGCGCACAAGGGAAACTCATGTCATGACAACTTCTCATTTCAGATCTCTCCACCTAAGAGTTCACTGGCAAAGTGGTATTCATTTTTTTCTGACCTTATAGATGGCCAAAACAGAAGAAGCAAACACATCTCTGTCCCCGCTAACTTACCCTTTCCCCACACACGTATAAACTGCCTTTAGAACTGGTAAACAAAATCAGAGAGCACAAAGATGGGCAGTATGGCAGAGACTACCAGGAACAGGCTGGAAACCAACTCACATCACCACCCTCGGCAAGTTATTAGCAGCACCACTGAAAGCCTGTGCAGTTAAGAGCCTCGCCAGTGAATTATGGAGCATTCGATTTTACATAGTGGCGTCATGTATTATCGAGACCTTAGCACAACAAACCCCAGATAAATAAAATTAAAGCTAAACGGTCTTGAAATCAAATTGGGGGAAAAATAGTAAGAGGAAGAATAGATGCAAGCGTGGTATCTGTTCACTGTAACACCTCTCAACACATGGACAGCGATTCAAATGAGACGAATGCAGCATGACAGAGCCTGTTTTTCATCTCTTGCCTAGGTACGTCCCTCTGGAAACACCATGCTTATGGCACCCCGCATCCAGCAACTACCAGCAGTCGGAACAGAAAGTTTTCGGTATAATCAAAGTTTGAAGCTTAATCTCCCGTCCTCCCCCCACCACGTACTCCCTCCAGCAAGGAACAGGGACGCGCTAAGTGACCGACAGCCTCGGGCCCGGGCCCGGCCGCGGGCACCGCTGGGTCCCCGCACCGGCACTGCTC